>VDFB02264932.1:0-45970 GCA_007258455.2 Sequoia sempervirens
GCAACAATAGCATCTAAGTTGTGCACTCAAGAGTTAGATCCTAATTCCTTGCTACTTGTTATAATCAAGATTTTTATGCGACAAGAGTTGCAAGTTGGATTGCACAAAGATCAACTTTCTTAGTTTCTTTTGCATCCAATTGGCTGCGCTTAATTGAGTGGATAAAGGTGTCTGTACTCCAATTTCCCTTGGTTGAAGAAGAACTCACAACCTATAGAAATATTTAACTTTGGGCAAAATAAGCAATATTTTGGAGTCTCAAGACAAGGGGATGGGTCTCTAGCATAGTTTGCAGACTCGCTGAGTACTTGGCAAAACTTGCCAAACTTGTGAGTCTTTTGGGCAGCCGAGACAAGTTGACTAGACTTGCGAGTCGAGTCTTGGTTGAAAACTCTCCGAGTCTCGAGCTTGGGCTCTTGGTCTATAGGGAAAAACGCCTAGGCAGTGTTTTAAGTTAAAAAAACATTTTTCTTTTTCATTTTTAGCTCTTATTCGCCCATTTCACTGAGCCAAACATCAACTTGGCAAGGAAACGAGTTGAGAAGAGAAGTTTTTAGGATCAAAAGTTGATCGAATCATCAAACAAGTAAGTAATTGGATGCAATAGAGGAAAATGAAGACACTTTTGAAGAAACAATCCATCATTGTTTTGTTATTGTAGAACCTTAAAGTTTGAGGCCTGAAAAATTAAGTTACATTAGGAGGGGAAAGAGGAAGATGTAGATTGTATTTGGTTGGTTTCTTCATTTTGACATATCATTATATGTAAAGTGTAAACAATTATAAATTTATAATGTTATTATACATTTGAAATTATGAAATTTCAAATGTTGAGAGTTTGAGGAGCATATGACATGTAATGTTTGAATTATGACAAATTGATAGTCATATTAGGCTTTTATGTTGTCTAAATGCATTATTTTTTTGTGTGTAATTATAAGGTTTTTTTTTGCCGAGTCTGTGTCAAGTCCCTAGTTTGAGTCAAAATTTTGGGATGTCAAGTCGAGTTTGAGTCCGAGTCCTAAAGCTATGGTCTCTAGGATGGGGGGCCAGGTGCCTAGATTTGGGGATGGTAGCTTGTGAGGGTTTGGAAATGCAGCTCCCAATGGGATTGAGGGGCAACGCCCCTTGCGAGGGTTTGGGGGTGGAGTCCCTAGTGGAGTTGAGGGATAGAGCTCCCACCACCAAGCCCAAATTAAGGCCTTTGAAACCACACAAACCTTCGTGGTGTTTACTCGCTAAGTGGTCTAACCAATGAACATGGAGTAAATGAGAATGTATAGTAATAATTATGAAACATATCAATTCCACAATGATTGCACATAATATAGCATTGTATTCATTCATTAGACAATAGCAAGTACATCATAAAATTAGAATGTAGGGTCCCGACTACAATGGAATGATCACATATGTAGTCAGTCGATGTTGGTTGAAGACACCAATTGTCGGCAACGACTCGCTACAACTACCCAATTGTCGCGGATTAGTTTCTCGATTACAACTCATATTAATCTAATGTTGTGCACAAGTATTATTTATTTATTTTATATACTTATTTGTTTGGCCAACTAACAACTTAATTATTTATGATACAATTGACTACATCATCCCTTCCACAAAACAAGTTGTCTTCAAGTTGACATTACAATCAAAATGGGGATTACAAAAAATAAATAAATTTAAGTACTTGGAAGGAGGTTGCCAAGACGTCCCTGGATGGATGGACGATGTTGGAGTCGAAGTCAGTGATTGCAACTCTTGCAATCTACAAACCTCCTTCGTATGTAGTCATAGTTGATGCTCTGCCATAATCTTTCTCTCTGGCTGCCTTTACCATGTGAGCAGCCTCCACTTGGCGTTTGGCTTGATCCACCTCCTTCTCCCTTGCTGCGAGTTGAGCCTCCATATCCTTCATTTTCTGCTTTGCCTCCCTCATCGTTTGTTCTGCCTTCTCCACCTCCAATACCTTGGCCTCTAAGGCCGATGCTCTGGCTCTCTCCGTACTAGTAAGCTGAGTTTGCTGAGCAAGTTGCACTTGAAATTTCTTCATATGCTTAGTCCACTCCTCCTGTATGCTTTGCATTGATTGGAGGGCCTCACTCTTTCCCTTCACTGCTTATTCCGTTGCTACCATTTGATGTTTCAGCCTCTAGAAGACATCCTTGAAGGCTGCCTCTATACTGAATAAGGCTGAAATTACTCGACCATCTCTCCCTACAGTCAAGGGTCTCGCTCCACGCCATGCCTTTTGCATTGCAGAGTTTTATTATCTTGAAACCATCCTCTAAGTAGTAAAAAGTTTGTAATGAAGACTCACGAAACCGCCTATTTGAGACAAACCTAGTATCCTTTGAACTTCCTTAGTTGCAATGAAGGTGTTGGCCGATGTTAGAAATTTGCCAGAGATTTCTCAACCGTGCATAGTTACTTCTATAGGTTAGGAGCTCGCGTGCCATGTCTCTACCGTCCCCCAGGAGGAATCCCGTCGTGGGGCAAGTCTCAGAAAGTATCAACCCTTTTGACACCTTTCGACTCATCCTCCTCCTGCTTGGTGGGTGGGTGTTAGCCCCTCTGCTGCAATAGGAGACCTTGGCTCTGCAATGGTGCTCTCACCTACTCCAGTGGAGTGTGTATGCAGACTAACTGGCTTGACACGAAAGCCGTCTGCCACGATGGTGGAGTATTCATTGCGCCCTCACCCTCATCCTTATGCTTCACCAAGCCTGGCCCGAGGATCCCTCTTTGCATCCCTTACATGGGTGTACATCACGATCTCCAAGGAGCTTAATGACGTTGGAACCTTGAGTGGCAAGCCGAGTGTGTTCAACCAGTCATCTATCTGCACCACATTTGTTGGTGTTGGCATATCTAGTGGCAATCCCTTTGGAGGTGCAGAATTAGTGGTCGATGCTACTCTTGGTGCACTTGGCGGTCTTGTTGGTGGTGTTGGCGGTCTAGCTGGTGAGGTTGGTGATCCAGTCGACAGTGTTGGCAGCTCGACTGATGCAGTGTGCAACCCTCCTGATGCACTTGGCACCAATGCGCTTGGCGATGTACGACATTGATGGGCTTGGCGGTGTGATTGCTATTGCCATTGATGCCATTGATGGTGCAACTGATGCTGGCATTACTGGTGCAATTGATGTCAATGGTGTAATTGGTACCCCCACCGATTGTGCAACTGATACCATCGATGGTGCAACTGATACTTTAGCAACTGGTACTGTCACTACCTCTGATGGTGCAAGTGTTGCTGCCATCGACGGTGTAACTGATACGATTGAAGGTGTAATTGGTACGATCACTAGTGGTGCTGGCAGTATGAAGGTCACTGGCTGCAGGGCTGGTAGTGCCATTGGAATTGGCTCGTCAATGTCCATCTTTGGTGCTGTTTGCACATCCCCTGCCAATGATACTTCCTCCTCTATCAGTGGAGTGGTGGCCGATGTCGAGGAAGATAGCTTGATGGATGACTCCTCACTCACAACTGATACCTCTCTCTCCATTGATGCTTCCCTCTGTTTTCGTTTTCTCCTTGGCTACGACAATTCCTCTCCCCCAGTGGTAATGTCTAATGATGTCTAGTAGAATGCTATGGGAAGCCCTGGGTCTATGTGAGTCACCGGTTGAAACTTTCCCCATTTATCAGCGTGGACCTGTGTATGTATGGAATCCAACAAAAGAACTATCGCATGCTGCGTCATGTAAAACGCCTTATGCCTCTGAGATAAAAAATCCCTAATTCTTTCTGATAGTAGCCTTGACCAATTATACACTTTGTTGATGCTGAGACCTACCATATCGATCATCCAGATTGCAACGTTTGAAGCTCGGCTAGCCTCCGTGAGTTTGCATTTTTATCAAATCCATAATGCACTTCCATTCAAGTGTGGTGAGGAAGTGTTTTCATAGCCCCTCAATTGCCAACATTCCAAATATTGTCTTTCTCTTGTTGGGTGAGGTCGGTTTTGCAAACCCTCCTCACCGCTGCCTCCTTGTGTTATTGTGTAAACTTACCTGTTGGTTTGGTAACCCCTCCACTTGTTGTTGGGATACCGAACACTCTCTAAAAGTTTGGTGGCCAATATGAGACTGTCATTGTGCATTCTCTATAATCTATCACCGACTTGTGCGCATGTAATTATCTACCATTGCCTTGAGATACGGCTCAAACTCTCGAGCATTAAAGAATGGAAGTAGTACTACCTTGTCTACTTGGGCATGCCAGAGGGCCACCTTGAGAACGTGGTCATCCTATGTGTTTTGCCACGATTGCTTATGTTCGTTTCTGGTTAAGCTATCCCAGGTAAGAGCGTCGAATCCAGTCTCCACATCCATCTTCTTCTTACTCTATTTGGCCAATGCAATCTTTGGCCTGTAATGCACAACTTTTTGCCCTTTATCCACGGTTGTAGAAGTTTTTTCATAGGGAACTCCTTGATGCAATTTAAATATGTGTCTTCTCCAAATTGGGCGCTAGTTAAATATACTTCTTAAAATGGGGAGGTTGTTGTAACTGTTGCCAATTTGAATTCCTTTTTGTATTGTGCGATTATACGTGCAAAATGAGCTGCTATGGTTGTACGACTCTAGTTTCCTTCTATCCATACTTAGTCTTATCCTCACGTGCCCATTCCCTTCTTTGGTGTACAATGTCGATCCTTTGGTGTTGAATCCTTCTACTTGGTTACATTCCCTGAGCTGCTGTGTATACATTGTACAACGTACAAACACTTGAAACTTGCCTCCGTATGCCTTTGCCCTCTATTCACATGCTGATTTTGGGGTGCTATTGCCGTACAATAGGTGTACTATTCTATTGGTGATGGTTCCAAGCACTTGTACGATCTGCCTGAGTTTTAGATGTATGACTTAGTTGCAGTGTGCTCTTCGTACGATATACTGAAGCACCCGTTGTATGACCTCTAAAATCCGCTGAACAAACTTTTCAAACCTCCGTCAGATGATCTGTGTTTGCTGTACAACATGATTTTGTCTTCTCAGGTACGAGATTCATCAATCGTTATCAATCAGTCGGACAATTTGTCAGTGTTAATTGTCAATCTATGATTAATCAATTCTCAATTTTAATATTTGCTTTCCTTTTTATTTTAACATTTTTCTTTCTCCTTTCCATATTTTTAATTTTTTAATTTTTGTTTTTAATTTTTTCCGCTTTTATCATTTTTCCTTCATCATTATTTCTATTTTTTGCTTTTTCATTTTTTCTTCTTCATTTTCATTTTTTCTTTTTAGGCCCCTTATTTTTTCATTTTTTTTGACTTTCACATTTAATGCATATCTCCATTTACACATGAAAGGAGGCCTTTTGTAACACTCCTCTTCACAATAGATTCCCACATATTTTAAATAAAATATTTTATCAACTAATGGGGTGGGTCCCGTACCTCTAAAGCTTCCATCAACATACTGTCCATCGTATTGTTGGTACCAAGTGACATTCTCTTCGTTCACTGTCAGTGGTTTCGCTGGGTTTGGTATAACTCGCCATAGCCTGTTGGATATCATCACTTTGGACGCCTTCATTTTATTTTCTTTCATGTACTTGATTAGATCGTCATTGTATCCATTGCTGTGGATTTGAATGTTTCCTCTGTTGTACCCAAACCAATTTTTTTTGCTTCACTAAGGCATTTTGCTTAATTGAGTCTTAATCTTGTTAAAGTGATGTCAGAAGGTCATTTTTGGACTTTTTAAATATGGAGCTTGTGTTAGTTTCGTGTCAGTCTGTTACTGAGGAAATTCAAGAAAAGTGAAAATTTGAAGGAAAATCATCAAAATTTTCTATCTTTGGAGAGGGGAGCACATTTTCAAAAAGGCGCCCTATCTTTTAGGGGCTCAGATCTTGTTTTTAGGGTTTGTTACCTCCAGCAGACATTTGTTTGGTATCATGCTAGCTTTGCAACGAGCTATTAAGCTTATCAAACGGACCTGTTTCGTGCAAGTTACGAAAGATATAGCGCAAAACGAGAGGAACGACAAAATTGGCTAACACTGGAAAAAGGAGGCGACTTTTGAAAGCATCTTTTGGGGTGTCAAATGAAGGTTTTGACTAAATGCCACCCAGATGTTTGTCTCACATTTGTTGGTAGCGACACATCCGTTAATTAGGTGAATCACGAGTTGCCGAAAATGCGGGCAGGAGATTCGACATAGGGTCAAATCTTAGTCAAATATCAAGGAATTGCGGCTAGAGGCACATTTTGGCGCGCAGGCTTTTAGAGCTAATACCTTCTTTTGGAGTGTTCGGATATTGGCTTCTCCGTTATTCGTTCAAACCGTTGGCGTAGTCAAATTAGAGATGACTTGGCGGTTGGCGGTCGGAGTTTTAGTGTTATTTTAGTGAGTTCGAAGTAGCCAAGTCACGGGAAAAAGAGCAACTTTTCAAAAGTGCCCTTAGATTTTCACCCTCGGATGATGTTTTAAATATTACTTGCGGTGTCATAATGGAGATGAAGATTGACTCCAGCGATGGTATTTTGTGATCGATCTTTGGCTTTGATCAATGAAGTTATGAAAGGATTTTTCCTTCATCACCGAGATGAGATAGAAAAATTTGACTAAGTCACGGAAAAAGAGCAGCTTTTGAAAAAGGCGCCTAGTTTTGACCAACCGGATCTTAGTTTATGATATTAGGTCTCAAAGGTACCTTTGATTAACGGATTTTGTCGCTCTCACGGGTATGCCGTGAGCCAATAATCCCGGTGGAAGTCAGTCGATGACCGATCGAGAGGATGAGCAGAGGGTTCGAGAGTTCGAATCAAATTATCATCAAAATTGGCTAAGTTTGGAAAATGCCTAGAGAGGTCAAAGTTGATTTTTCGAAAGAAGTTGACTAGTGTGCCCTAACTTGAGTTCTGACTTCAGTTAGACTGAATGATTTCTGGGTTGTCATCTCCAGTTCACATTTTGGCATGTTGAGTGTTCTTTCAGTTTGCATGTCGAGTTAACTAGTTTGCATGTCCAGTTAATTGACTTTGCATGTTGAGTTAACTTGTTTGCATGTTCACTTAACTGAAGTGCATGTTTGAAAATCAACTTGAGTTTGAATGCATGGCGCATTAGTTGAAGTTTTGTGAAGATTTTGTGAAGTTGGCGCTTCACTTTGGATTTTCAACTTCAGTTTCTAAAAGGGACGCTTTAGTTCTTAAAGCATAAATTTAAAGCATGTGAAGTATGGCGAATTCAATATGGATTGTCAACTGAAGTTTAGTTTGCATGGTGCTTTAGTGGACTTTCGAAACTGAAGTCTTAATATGGCGACTTTAGTCTTAAAGCATCATTTTAGTCTTCAGTTAACAGAATTGAGAGCCAATCATTAACTAGGCGTGGATTTTTGGGGTCCAATCATAATTCAAGCGCTATTTTTAAAGTTTCATGGATTTTGGTAATGAAAGTCTATTTATTCAAGTTTAGGCGTCCATTATTCTTCATCACAAGCTTAGAGACATTACATTCTTCTTGAGCGAGCAGCAATTTAAAGGTGCTACAGGTGTCAGAATTCAGTGTTCTTCATAGCAACGGATTCAGTTTGTTTAGAAGAAGAATATTCTAGACTTTATTTTCAGTTTGCATGCAGTTTTCATCAAATTCAAAAACAGAGATAGGCGAATTCTACAAAAGGAGAGCAAATAAAACATTCTTTCTTCTGTCTTATTTCTTCTATTTCTCATCTTAGGTACTTTCTTCGTATGTCAAAGAAATTCAGCATACTTTCAGAGTTTGATCATCTGGGTTCGCATACTTAAGTATTTGCAGCAAAACCCATGTCTTAGATTTTTTTTGAGAAAATTGCCCCGTAGTCTTCATTTTGAAGCTTTGTGCTTTTTTCCAAGAATCTCTTTGCATGTGGGCCTAAAACACATTTTTTCGAGAATCAAACTATCTGGGTCGTCCTAGAATTTGATTCTACACAAAACCCACGTTTCAGAAAAATTTCGAAATTTTTTCCCGTCATAGGCTATTTTTAGCCTTGTCCAGAGATTTTCAGTTTTTCCAGAAAGTTGTTCAAGTATATTCGACTTTACAGTCAAAAGTCTTCATTTTCAAAATGCAGTTCAATCTCATTGATTATAAGACCAAATCGGTTCTTATACATGATTTTGTCAGAACTTCAGATACAGACTTAAATCATGTTTATCCAGTGGTTAATCTGAGCAGTCTGGAGGGTGTTAGCAGCAATTCATTGAGAAATATTGAACGTTCCGGATTGCTGGCAGCGACATCTATTCCTATTGCCACTTTTGATCTTGAGTTCGTTCTTGCTTGCATCAAGCATTATGACTCTTCTTCACGACAAATTAGATCAGCTGATGGGAGGGTTATCTGCAGTCTTAAACCGAAGGATATAGAGAAATGTTTTGCTACTCCTCCTCGTTCAGATAATTTCACTGTGGTTATTGAGGCCTGTGAGAAGATATGGGATGGAGATCAAGAACGTTCACAGAGAAAGGTGGCTCAGAGATGGCTGAAAGTTCAAAAGACTAATATGCCTAAAAAGGTTGGTCGTGGTGAATTCAAGGATGAGGTTGCTGTTTTGATAACTTTGCTCAATCGAGTTACAGGTCAAGAAGATGTTAGCACTTTCAGCTCATGGATGTTTTACCTTATTTCCAGAATTCTTGATGGCACAAAACATTTTGACTGGGCTATGTTGATTAGTGATTGTCTACATCAGCAGATTTATGATTTTCTCAGGTTTCATGAGTTTCGTATGGTGTCCTACATGGTCTACTTAGTTGCATTTCAAGGCAGCTATAGGCATTTAAAAACTAATGGCACTCTTGGTGTTCAACGTGTTCATGAGTATTATTCTCAGTTGGAGTTTTCTAAATCTGAACAAGATTTCCGAGTAGTGAATGATCACTTTTCTATGAGAACAGTCAGAGATCTTGACAATGAAATGCACATCCGTATTTCCGCTGAGGCAAAATCAGCGATGGAGACTTGGGCGGATTGGTTTATCCAATTCCCTACTTTCACATACATCTGGGTTTATGGATATGTTGGAGAGCCTTTGATGTTGCCAAGGTATGCTTCAGACAAGATCATCTTCATGGAGTTTCTCAGACAGATGCAACATGTTCATTCCTTTCTTCGCAATCGTCATCAGACTGCAGCTACTTTTCCATTTGGATTGGGAATTTTCACATGTAGAACCGCAACAGATGCCAAGCATATGTCAACCGAGATGGAAAGATTCAAACTTAAAACTCAAACTGAGAGGCGTTCCTATGATCCTTTGGGTCATTATGCAGCTAGGTTAGAGCGAGGGATTGCATATAAACCAGCACTTGAAGATTTATGGGCTAATTGTGAAGATGAATTCGAGGTTCGTCGTCGTCACTTTTGTAGACTCACTATCGCTCAGCTCTTCGATTACCTATCAGAGGATGTTGATGGTTTGTCAGATGATGATGGAGAAGTTCTTCTCAATTCATATGTCGGAGATCAAATTGCTCGGCAGCCACTTCGCTCACCAGATTGGTATGCTAAAGAGAATACTTCTATTGAGGAGGTTTCTATATCGGTTATCAAGACCAACAAGCAGTTCTTGGAGAGTAAACGAAGGCGAAAGTCAATTCCTGTGATAGAGCTGCCAAAGAATTTTTCTTCATTGCCTTCTACTTCGAGGTCAAGGCCTCGGGTCAAGGCTATTGTGATACCTCCTGAAGGAGTTAGACTCAGTGGAAACACGGGAAAGAGGACTACTGGTAAAAGGAAGTAGAAGCAAGTTGAGAATGTACCTGAGATTCCAGTAGAGACAGTCATTCAGGTTGAGCCTCGTGTTTCACCTCCTAGTTCACCACATGTGCAACCTATTGATATAGATTCAAAACCTGAGATACCAATTCGAGTAGGATCGGAGACAACTGAACCACCACAGGTTGATACATCAAGGACAGTCTCTCCTTGAATTGATAATATTGTTCAGTCTTGTTGGCTCGAGAAGTCTTTGGGGAGACAGAGGCGAGAACCTTCATATAACCTTGATTTATCTGAGTTCGGTGAGCCTTATCAGAGAAGGTCAAACAAGAAAATCAAGAAACAGGTGCATATTGAAAAGACTCCGAAATCAGAGATTGTTATAGAAGTTGCTATTCCGCCAGAGGGTAAGAGCTTAGATGAGGTTGAAGTCGGTGACTTTACTTTCACTAAGGAAAATCTTGGTAGGACCACTCGAGAAACAGACATGAGCCTTCTTAAGATTGTCACCAATAATCTTGAAGAACGCATCACGAAGGATGGAGAGGATAAGGCATTGCTTAAGGCTGAGAACAGTCAACTTCGTCACTATATCTCTGATCTTGTTCACGGAAATTCAAGTAGAGCGCCTGTTCTTCCTTGGAATACACCTGCAGAACAATGAAAGCTGGATCAGTTAGTCAGTCATGGTAGACTTTTGGATAATTGGATTGAAAGCTTAGTCGTTACAGGTCAACGTCTTCTTGTGGATTTGTATCAGTTAAGGAGTGACGCACATAAACTTCGTCAAGGTATTCAGTTGCTCGAGATTTCAGCTGCAGAGAGTTTAGCCAAGGATCGAGTTCTTGTGTCTTAGTTGTCTGTTGCATATGATGCCTTGGAGATTGATGAAGATCAAGAGAAAGTTTTTACTTGGAGGGAGCAGCACCTTTTCAAAATGGAGATATGTGAAAAGATCTCTACCAAGTTGTTTTCACTGAAAGATAATGTTATTGGAACTCTTGCACTTGTTAGTGGTTTTGTTGTTCAGATTCCGTGTCATTACCTTCTTGAAGATGGCACATATATTGCACTAAATGAAGTACAAGCTGAGTTCGAAAAGCTGATTCGTGATAGCCTTGAGGGAGATCCTATGGCGGCTAAGTTGGAGAATATTTCAGTTATTTCAGCTAGTTTCAGAAAGGCGACTGAAGATGTCAGACAATGCATGCATACAGTCAAGGAAAGTGACAGAGAACTGAAGAAACAAATTATTGCTTTGGACAGCATCAAAGTGCCAGAAGACAGAGTAATTGATGAGTTCTTGGACGAGGTGTTGAACCGAGATGACTTTGAGTGATTTGCCAGTTGGGACCTGCAGTTAATTTCGAGGATAGAATCAAGAGCGGCAGTTAACTTGACTTTCAGTCTTGAGTTCACTTGCTGACTTCATACTTGCTTATCTCTTCCTTGGGATTATCTTCACAGGAGTTAGGGTTAGGGTTTCCAGTTAACTGAAGGTAGTGTCCAGTTAACTTTGCTTTAAATAAGGACGTGCATGCTTGCACATTGTCCATTTAGGTTAGATGTACCGGTTAACTATGGTAGTTTTCTAGTTAACTATATAGTTTGCTTTATTAGGGTTTAGCAATAAATCTTGCATGCATTGCAAGACTGTAGTTGACTCAAGGTGATTTTAGGGTTCCCTACACCTTTTGATGTCTATAAATAAGAGCTTTTGCTCATTTGTAATTAACTTTTGCACAGAGAGAAATATATCTTTGTGCCTACGCTGTAATATTGCTCTGGATTACGTATCACATTCATGAGTATTTACTATTGTGATGATGAATTGTTATGCCACTTGGGTTTCATGCAATTATGATGGTGAATTCTTGCTTTAGTTAGATATAGTGGCTAGTTGATGAGTAGATTATCGTCTACCTATGCAATTTATTATCCTAGTTGGCTATCCTTTATTTTATGTGTTCAATAAACTTCGTTCAGATTAGGCTGATAGATGTGCCACCTTGCCTTCAAGTTGAGAATCTGTTCTTGGTTATCGTATGATGTGTGTGAATAATAAACTTATTCAGATTGAGCTGATAGTTGTGCCACCTTGCCTTCAAGTTGAGAATCGTACTTAGTTTATCATATATTGTTGTTTCCAATAAGCCTATTCAGACAAGCAGATAGTCGTGCCACCTTGCCTTCACGTTGTGAGTCCCTACCCGACTTATCGTCCAATAATCATTCCGCTCCATTTCCTCATGCTCTGTTTTCTTGAGGAAACTGGATAGATTTAAAGTAGTTAGCTTAGTTGTAGTTAATGATCTGCGAAACCAGAAAATCCTTAGTTGCAATGTTCTTGGTTTTCTTAACCTTGTGCCTCTTCCAGTTGAGAACAAAAAGATAGGACTTAGATTACTTTTCTTTTTCATGCATTCCAGCACTACAAGGGAGCTTCCCCTCCTAATTTGAAGAGCACTCATTACGCAGTGTGCATAGCTGTCCGTACAAACCTGTACTCCAAAGGTGTTAGTTTTTACACCAACATCCTCTATCATTATTATTGCTTTCAGACATGGTCCAATTTTTTTTTGAGTACTCGTTCCAGTCTTCGTCCCACCATTTGTCTTCATCGCTTTCAATTTGTTCTTCCTTTCTTTCTCTTTCCGCTTTCTCCTCTTTCTCCTTCCATGCTTCCTCTTTCAGTTCATAGGATATGTACCCCCTCTGTTCGCCTTCGTAGGGTACTTGGCATATCCAATGACCCCACACTCTTCTCCAGAGGGCAGGTGTCCCGAACAAAGCGTTGGTTAAGTGTTTATGGACTTTGGGCACTGCAATGCACTCTACTCTCTTTCTGGAAAGCCTTTCCTCGACTAGCTTTTCTCTGCCTAGTGTGGTCCAATCTTCCTTTGCAACATATTGGCTTCCACCTACTTCCCAGTCTTATTCTTCCATAGTTTCGTTCTCCCTTACTGGCCAATCCTCCTTGGTTGCGTATCCGAGCATATTGATTGCGATTGGTTTTTCCCTTCTCTCCTTGTATACTTTCAGTTTGGACCCATTGATAGGATCTTTTAGCAGAGTTACGTCTAATCTCTCCAATTTGATGGCTCCGTTTTCCCTAACTTCTCAAATTTTAAATGGCCCCAACCACCTCTCTTTGAGTTTGTCGGGCTTCAGTTTGTTACGACTGTTATACTTGAGGACTAACTGCCCCGATTGGAAGTTTTCCCGTCGGAGATGTTTGTCATGCTAGAACTTTCTTGGTTTTTGCATTACCTCTGTAGCCCATTGTGTGAGTACTCATCGTTCATTGAGTTTGTTCAAGTGGAACAACCTTTCTTTCGAACTCTCTGTATCGCCAAGTCTATTCTCCACTGCTATTAGCAAGCTCGGTACCATGTACTCTGCTGGCACGACCACTTCCTGATCGTACGCTAGTTGGAATGGTGTATGGCTAGTGGTTACATTGTATGTCGTACAATATGCCCATAGTACGACTGGTAACTTTTCTTCCGAATCTGCCTCCTGGATGCCGCACGACTTGTGAATGACGGAGACAAGTACCTTGTTGGTTGACTTTGCTTGACCATTTGCTATTGGGTAGTACGGGTTGGATAAGTTATGAAGGATTTTGAACTCCGTCGTCACTAACCGAATGACGTGATTGACAAAGTGACCCCCTCTGTCACTGGTAATTTGAATCGAGATGCCGTACCTTGTGATGCTCGTAAATGAATCTCACAGTACTCAGTGCAATATTATCCGCCAGTGCTTGAGCCTCTACCCACTTTGTTAACTACTTAGTGGTGGCGACTATATATCTGCATCAGTATAATTGACTAACCTTCAGTGGCTCGATGAAGTCCAATCGCCATCATTCAAATAATTCTTGTGGCTAAGATGGAAAGAGTGGCATGAAATCCCTCTTCAGCAATTTTCCGACTCTTTGACATGTGTTGCATCCCACCACCCATTCTCAGGCATTTGTATGTACGATCGGCCACCATGATCTTGCCAATAAGAACTTCCGTGCTAGCTCCATATGCCCTGCCAGTCCTTAGTGTGCCTCCTTTAGTACATTAGGAATCTCTTCCTCCATGTCACATTGCTGAAGCACTTGGTCCGATCGCATCTTGTATAGTAGCTCGTTAATGAGTTAAATTTTTTTACTCTTAAGCACTAGTTTCCTCCTTTTTGTAGGTGGCATTTCTCTTGGGAATAATGATATCGACAAGTACTCTCCAATCTTCTTGTACCAAGGGGGTAGTGTTACTATCTGAAATAGGTGTGCATTCGAGAAGTCTTCTTTCACTCCCTCGGGTGGCTCACCAGACCAGATTCCTAATAACTTTTCAATGATGACATGACTTTCCCAGGTTGTACGATTATGGTGAGCGTGAACTCTTGTGACAGTAGAAGCCATCGACTTACTCTCCCTTGAATGATGGGCTTGTTAACCAGATACATCAGGGCTTGATGATCCACATAGAACGTGAAGGGAGTCGCCAATAAATAATGTGTGAATTTTTGCATTGCGTTCACCATGCCAATAGCTTCCCTTTCCCTTATACTGTAGTTCTTCACCTTTGACAACAGACGACTAGCGAGGAACAACAGATGATCAACCCCTTGTATGCCCACTTGCACCGGTGTCGCTTTGATTGCATAGTTTGAAGCATCGACATGCACATGAAATTCCTTGTTCCAATCTGGATATGTGTAGAAACCCCTGTTTCCCCCTAACACTGAATCTGACTGTAGTTTTGAGTTTTTTCGACGTTTTTAGGTTTTTGCAATTTTTTGTGTTTTTGATGCAATAATGAAGAGGTACGATTTTGATAATAAATGGAAATAAATTTACTAAAAATCAAATAGCTCTGGAAATGCAACAATATCAATGCCAGTATCCTTTATTCAACTTCTCTATGGATTACAATGATACCCAGATGCATACAACAAATTAAATGAAGAATTTTCAATGTTTTTAAAAAACCTGGAGATTGCTGCAGCAGAGGTACAGAAATGTACGGCTGGGTTGATTTATCCCTTTCTCCTTCCGTCTGACATGCACAAAATGATCCAGTGGTATTGGCGCCTCCTTCAATGCAAACTGGAACCCTTAGATCAAGGCGTTTATTTCAAGCTGATGAGTACGGCCAAAAAGACAGAGGTACGGCCCTGACAGAAAGGTACGGCCTGTCAGATCTGCATTTAATGCTGTACGGACTTCACCCAAATCAATATCAATGTCTCTGAATATGGTGCGCCCAGGTTATTAGATGATATCTGGAAGCAAACAACTGATAATAACTGAAGATATAATTTCCTCTGAAGCTCTGTAGTTTTCTCTGAATAAGAAAACCTCTGTAGGCAATAAATCAAGTGATATTGCACACTCTCTGAATTGCTTTCCGTTGGAGATGGCTCGTTCCCCAAGGCAATCGAACACGAAACCCTAAAGTCTCAGGCTCAGACCAAAATTGATCAATATCAAACTCAATAATCTCATAATGGCTCACTTCCCAATGCAAAATCCTCAAATAAGCTCAAAAGTGCGATTTGCTTGAAAATAGGGTTTTAATGAAATATTCATATTTTAATATTTTCAATTCTCCATAGTTCTCCACTGAATATTTAAATCTTAATTAAATATCAAACTGGCCCCCTTTTCATGATGGCGCACCCCTCAAGGAAAAACACTTAAGTTATAATATTAAATTATAACTTTATATTATAAACGTTAATTAATTAATATTTAATCAATACGATCAAATATTAATATCTTCCTCGTTTCTAACCCGATGACTGATCCGTCTGATGCTGACGAACTTTGAAGTGATTCCTGATGCCGCCACAGCCATACTGCTAAAAATAGCAGTGGTCCCACACTGTCTGCCAGGAACTGCTAAAAATAGCAATTCTGCAAATAGTCTCCGATTGAGCCAGAACGAAAGACAACTAATCAATCCCTGCTGACTGAAGCTGAGCCAAGCTCCGAAGTGACCCTCTATCCAGTCTATCGGCCTACGAGGGTCATGTGATAGGCCAATCCTGTCCTCTGAGAGATGTCACTGAGAAGGGTACATGACACCATCTCCAAGAGTTCCTGAATGTTTTTCTCAATCTCGTCCTTCTGCTTCTTAGGGTACCGATACGGAGTTGTAATAACTAGTTTAGTTCCTTCCTTGAGCTCTATGATATGCTCCAAACCCCGTTCAGGTGGTGGTCCAGGAGGCAAATCAGCAAATACTTTGCTCTTCTTTGTGAGTAAAGACTGAATATCTGGAGGATAGTCTCGCTTAGTTTCAACCGGACTAGCAGGAAGAATCATACATTCTGCAGCCCACTCAGCTTAATCATGATGAATCAGCCTTGCCATTCTCTTGAATGACACAATCCGAGGACCCCCATTGGACATTCCTTTGAGTACTACCCTCTTCCCATCGGATTGAAACTTGAGCTCCATAGTTTGCATATTTAAGGAGATCTCTCCAAGTGAACGCAGCCATTGAATGCCTAGAACGCATCTGTATCTCCAATGCTGACTACATAGAAGTCGTCCTTGACTTCGTAGTTTCCCAATTGCATAGTCATGTTTGAGATCTTCTTGGTGCATGAGATATGGAACCCATCAGCAACCATAACCTTGAATCCTTCAAACTCCTCTATTTGCAGCCCCTTCTTTGCCACCACAACTTCATCAATGAAGTTATGTGTTGCCCTGATGTCAATCAAAGCAACTATTCGCTGCCCCTTAATCATCCCTCAAACTTTGAAGGATTCATTCTTTTGAAAGCTTGAGAGTTGAGCCAAAGTACCTCCACTTCCCTTTTCATCTTCAGACTCTTCTGAAACTCTTTCCACTTCACTATCATCAAAATCAGACTGCTGGTCTGAAAAATCAGAATTACTTTCACCAGCTGAATAGTACTCAATCTGATGAAATTTGACTCCCTTTGGGCAAACATGATCTTGAGACCATTTTTCTCTACACCGGAAACATAACCCCTTTCTTCTGAGTTCGTTAAGTGTCTTTGGATCCAATCTTGTGACATGAGGGTTATGCTGTTTGAACTCCCTATGAGGAGGTCTTAAATGAGGTCTTTGATGAGGTCTTTTCCTTTATCCCTTTGAAAGGATGAGCAGATTAAACTTTGCTTTAGAAGACGGCCGCTTTCATGCTTTTCAACGCTGGGCCTCTGGCGGATCAAAACTTTGTCCAACCGCAGGTGAGGCTCCATCAATCCTTCGAATAGATCATCAAGTACCTCTCAGTAGTTCTGTGACCAGCGAGCGAGGAGTCTGCGGAAACTTCGGATATGTAGGCATCAAGCATTGCCATGGCCGCCTGAAAGCTGTGCCAAATTCTGCAGAGTATATTTGGGATCTTTACCAAAATCTCTCCTGTAAAGGCTTATTGATGAACTCATCATGGGTAGTGATGAACCGATGATCAAGGTGACTAGGCCATGGTACCACCACTCGTGCGCCACCCCATCTAGGTGTAGCGTAGCGAACTTAATCGCCTCCTCTTCCGCCATGGGTCTAAGAGCTAGATAATTATCTAACTTCTGTATCCAAGCTTTGGCTGAGCTGTTGTCACTCCCATCAAAATGTGGAAGCATGACCTTGTTGACAGCTTGATGCAAATCCCCATGTACTGTTGTTTTTCTTTGTTCATAATGTCTTCCTTGTCCTCTGTTCTTCCTTTTATGATCCATAAAATCATTATAAGACATATCCATCTTAATTTCATCAGGTAGAGAATAATACTCAGCACGGTCGAGTCTCAACTGTTCAACAAATGAAGTATTTTCTTCTGGATCAGGTTGAGTGTTTACTGGTGCCAAGAAGGTGGGTTTGAATGGCCTAGAAGAAATGTATGTGTTGTTTGAAGCAGGCTGAGTAGCATATCCATCATGCTGGTTGGTGGCACTGTGTTCTCCTCTATGTCTTGAATTGCTTTGTCGAATTGTGTTCTAGCCCACTTTCCCCATCATGAGGGATACCATATCCATTAAGGCATCCATCTTCCTTTCAAATCTCTTCCCCGGACTTATCGATCTTTCTCTTCCTTTCCCACTATCTTCTCTGTTACCACCCGATGTCCTCTCATTATCCCCCATTTTTGTTTCCTGAGAAGACTCACAATGAGCCCTGAAAACCTCTGATGCTGTCTGACCTTCAGGAGCGTGATGCCACTGAAACTGATTTGCAGCCTTCTTGTCTTCCCTTGCTAAGTATCTCTTTTCTCTGTCACTCATAGACGGTTTGTTTCACAGGATGGCAGGATGTCTGGCTTTGATACCACTAAGGCCCAACAGACACATGGCCGTTGGGACGCACCCAGCCACGCACAAGGGACATTACAGCCCACCACGCTCCGCGGGTCTCGACCTCGAGACCTCAACTCTGATACCACTGAAATATTCTGAGCCAATTTTTTTCAAATTTTCAATTGCAATAAGCAGAGCAATACACAGTCGTTAGGGTTAGCTCTAAACCAAAACGATGCTGAAGCAACTCTAACCAGAATGTACACCAGGATCCTGATGTGGGCAAGGTGTGAGCATTGGTCAGAGGATCTGAATGCAGAAACAGAGCTGGAAGGAACTCTAACCAAGAATGGCGCCAAGTGATGGCGAGCATATGGTCAGAGGATCTTAATGGAAATGCTAATACAAGAACTCTAACCAAGAAATGCGTCGGAGAATGACGAACATGTGGTCAGAGGATCCCTACCATCTAATATGCTAAAAGAAAACTCAACACCAAGTATATGCTATGCAATCCAGTATGGAAATGAGGCGACCATATGGCGGAGATAGAAAGAAATACAATGCAGCTTCAAAATGTAAAGTAATCATTACAAAACATGATAAGCAAGATTAGAAAAGTGTTGATAGTACTACTGTTCAGCTTACAATATGAAGAGCAATCACCTGCCAAGAGCATAGAGTTAGAACAATACAGAGTACATCAATTAAGAGGATTCTCCTTGCTTAACAAGAATGCCAAGACCCTTTACTTCACTCAAATACCAAACTGAATATTCTGTTTTAGACAGATCTGCACTTTTAAAATGTAAACCAACAACCTAACACCACACTGAAATGATCATATCTCTCTCACAACTCATCCAATTGACGTGAAACAAAATGCAATATACCCTAATGATGTAGGCGACCAAGATTGAGCACTGAAAACTAATCAAAAGACCCTATATTATTTATGCACGAATTTCAAGGCAAGGACAAATGGTATGGCCCTCAAGGAAGGGCGATTTGCCTTTAAAAATTCCAGCCTTCACTAAAAAATCTGCAACTTAGGGAAAAGGGTCGCCCCTCATAGACAAAGAGATTAGTGCAACGCCCAGAATGATTTCTTTTGTATTTTTTGAATTATCAATAAAAACAACAATCTGCTCTAAAGAATATGCAACTCCAGAATCTCACTAATACGCATAAAACTAAACTACAAAGCCACACAATGACTACAATGCATAAATCCCACTACAAAACTCTCAAACTACACTACCTCACCACTAGTCCCCATCTCTCAAGCGAGAAGCAATGCCAAGCTAGGAGGCTTACATTCTTCGAAGCAATCCCACAGCCAATCCAGCAGCATAACATTCCTGTAGACAAAAGATAACCAAGTGAAGACCCCAGATGTCCTTTTATAATTTGTGAAGACCCTTTCAGAAGCTTCAAGAAACCCTAATTCTTTTCCCTCCAAGAAAAGGCGTCACTTTCTTCAAGGCTTCAATTTTGACTTTAATGAAATTCATCTCTTCAATATAGCTGTCCAACCTAAGGCTTTAATTTGACCTTAATAAATTATATAATTACCTCAATGATGGCGCCACCCCTTAAAGACCACCTTTTAATACAACATTAAGTTAAGAGATTAGGCCAAGGGGGTAATATAACATTAAAATATAATGTTATTTAAATGAAATGAACTTATCTCTCCGAAAATGCATCCCAAAGCCAGAATTGAACAAAACAACTGAGTCGACTGAAGAGGAAAGCCAACTATGCCGAGACCAACAAGACCACTGCCAGAAATAGAATTTACTAAAAATAGTAAATTCTAGAAAGTGCTCGGAATACCAAGAAAATTACATCACTGCGAAGCCCACAGAAAACCCAGAAGGAATCCGCAGTTCAATCACCAATTCGCGAGCAACAGTAACCTCCACACAAGAAACCCTAATCAAATCGTCCGAGTAGCCTACGGTTCTCCAGGATAGGCCAACGGTCATCTGAGAAGATCATGCTCGAAAAGGGAACATTACAAGATAACATTGAACAGATAGCTGGATTCATTGAATAACCAGATCACATTTATATGTATTAGTTTGTTTTAGAAGGTTTTTTGAGCAATGCACTATATATTAGTTTGCCAGTAGGTTAGAATCAATTCATACAACAGGTTGAGACAAATTGCTCAGATTATCTACACAAGTCGATTATTTAGATTTGCACATATACTATTTCAGTTAAGTAAGATAGAACAAATCGTATTGCAAACAAAATAAGAATCACGGACGCATATATGAAAAAGGTAGATACATAATTCAGAAATTGAATTGCAATGCCGATTCAATGATCTAATCTTGTAAGTCGAGTTTGCTGATTGCTAAGTGAGAATATCACCTAAATCGTGCCTGGGTTATCTCCTTCCTCTCGACATTTATTTCTCTCCTTTCTCAATGCCCTCAGGTTTGGTTTATTTCCACTATATCTATGTTCATGAGAGATTGCATCCCTCTATTCTAAGCTGTCTTTTTATTGGAGGCACCTGTTCACCTTTAACACAAGTGATTTACTTTCAAGGATGCTTAGCGCTAGTTTCTTTAATAGGAGTGATCAACAGTAAGACAATTAACATGTTGTCTATACTTTATCGATCAACTATTCTTGTGATGCCTTTTAGTAATAATGATGTTTTATATATATGATATATATCCTATTAAATACATATAATATGAAATATATATATATTTTAAACTGTTGTTTATTTTTATTTATTTATTTCTTAATGTGATTTCAGGGACATGAAAAAACTTCCTTTCCATATGGTATGGAAACCTACTAGTCGTACGTCCTTTGTGGTGGAAAACCTCTTTGGTCATACATAGCGACAAAACCTTAACCACACATTGGATGAATAATGGTTTGCTAACTATAAAAAATATGGTCTTGTAAGCCATATGATCTTCTCAAGAATTGAAAAATAACACCCTCATTTTCCTTTTCTTTGCTGCTTGATGATAAATTGCCTCGACAATCATGCAATAAACAATTTAGGAGGCCATACCATTTATTTTTTAAAGAACAATATTTTAATATTTTCCAACTTTGATATAGTAATATTTTCCAACTTTGATACGTTTATGTTTTTGAACTCTAATTTAATCATTTTTTTTCTTTTTCTTTCTATTTTCTTCTCCATTTTCTCTTTTTCTTTTTTGACCTTTCCATTGGACTTTGTAGAAACCCCTATTCTCACTGTTTCTGAAACTGCTTGTTTTGCTGGTTTTTTTTTTTGAGTGTTTTGATTTTTTTGTGTTTTTTTTGCATAGAGAGATAAAATGCGATTTTGAAAGAATTGCTTCAAAAATTCTATAATAAATTCAATAAGCTGAAACTAACAAATTTGAATCTCCAGATCGGTAGCAAATAGTTTTATTACACTTTCTCGGAGTTTACAATATTCAAACCCTAACATGCAAATTAAAAGGCAAAGCTGATTGCATTAATGAAAAACCTGATTTGCTGATTACACGCACCTGGAATGAAGATGAAATGGTATGGCTATCAATAAAATCAATTTCTCCCTCCCCCAGATGATCGTGAATGAACCCAAAGGTATAGGCGCCCCATTTGATGAAGTCGGGAAGCCAAAAGGGAAGGCGCTTTTCCCTAGATGAAAAAGATGAAAAAGTACAACCTTGTACTTGATGGTACGGCCTTGCAGCAGCAAAATAGAAGTCCATACAGTTTAAGAATGGATGCCAGATGCATACAAATCAGCCGCTCAAGGATCTTCTCTGTCTCTGGATGATTCTTTGGATTAAACTCTGAAATAATAATCTCTGAATAAGCTCTGTAATAACTTCTGGATGAAGTTATCTCTCTGATAAGCAATAAATCAGCTAGTATTTCACAGCCTCTGAACTGCAGACACTGAAGATGGCACGTTCTCCAATGCAGAATGAAAACTAGAACCCTAGGCTCTGTTCTCTGAAGAAGCACTTGGCAAAAATTCGATTTCATAACATAATGATGTTTTCTCACAATGACAAACCTTATATTCTTCAAGAGGGTCAGCTTCTCTCCAAAAAGCATCATTTAAATAAAATGGAATTTTCACTTTTAATATTTCCATAGTTTGCACGCACTTTTAATTATAATTAATAATTAAAAAAAGGCCCCTTCTTCATGTTGGTCGACCCCTTCCTTAAAGTCACTTAAGTTATAATATTTAAATATATTATAACTTTATAATTTAAGCCTTTAATTAATTAATATTTATTTTAGCAAACAAATATTAATATCTCTCTCAAAACAGGTCCAAAAGACGAACCCTCTGAAGCCAGATGATAAGCCACTGAATCTGCATACGACGAAAACATACTACTAAAAATAGCAGGGGTGCTCTGCTAAGTGTCTTCACTTACTAAAAATAGTAAGTCAAGCAAATGATGTCTGAACGACCCCGAATGAAAGCCAAATTGAATGATTCTGCCAACTGAAGCCAAGCCAAGCCTCAACCAAACCCTCTATCCACCCTATCAGCCTACGAGGGTCACATAATAGGCTAATCTCAAGAACTGAGAGATGTCAACTGGAAGGGAACATTACAGTCCACCCCTCCTGAAATTGCTTGTCCTCAAGCAATCTCAACTCTGGATGCTGCAAAATCTCCTCGCTCTCCCTCATAGCATCCTCCACTGGTAAATCTCTCTATTTCACCAAGTATTCCCTGATAGTCCTCCTGCGCAATTGTCTCTCTCTGTATTCGAGGATCGACTCAGGAAATAAGATCAACTTTCCCTCATCATCTAAGGGAGGTAATACTGCTGAAGGTACCACACAGTGTCCCAATGCCTTCTTGAGACGTGACACATGAAATACATTGTGGACCTTACTATCCGCTGGAAGCTCTAGCTCATAAGCCACCTCTCCAACACTCCTCAGAATCCTGAAGGACCATAATACCACGGCTTAAGCTTCTCTGATCCACTCTTCCTAAAAATAGACTGACGGTAGGGCTGCAGCATGAGATATACCATGTCTCCCACCCCAAAAGATCTCTCTGTCCTCTTCTAATCTGCATACTGCTTCTGCTGATTCTATGCCTTAGCAGTATTTTCCTTAAGAGCCCTCATAGTGTCTTGACTCTCCTGCAATAAATCTCCAGCACTAGGCACTCTACTGTCACTAAGTAGCAAACCCGAAAAACTAGGCGCCTCATACCCATACAACACCATGAAGGCGGACATCTGAATGGTCATGTGAAAAGTAGTATTGTAACAATACTCTCACAAATATATCCACTTGACCCACGCCTTTTGCTGCCCTGCAATGTAATTCCTGAGGTAGCCTTCCACCCATTTGTTCACTATTTCCATCTGACCATCGGTCTGCGGGTGGTAACTGGTGCTCAGTGTAAGCTCGGTCCCACAAAGTCTGAACACCTCCTGCCAGAAGTGACTCAGGAACTGACTATCCCTATCGCTAACTATGCTCTGAGGCAACCCGTGTAATCTAAAAACCACACGGAAGAAAACCTCTACTACCTGTGTAGCTGTGTAAGTGGTGGTGATCGGAAAGAAGTGGGCATACTTCGTCAGCCGATCCACAACTACATATATGCAATCACATCCTTGGGCTTTGGGCAAGCCCGTAATAAAATCCATCGATAGGCATTCCCACTTCCTATCAGGAATCGGAAGTGGCTGCAACAATCCTGCCGGATACGTGTTCTCCTGCTTGTTCTGCTGACAAACAGGGCACTCACGCACATACTGAAGAACATCTACCCTAAGAACCTTCCATGTAAACCTTTCCTGAACCTGTCTATATGTTTTGAAGTACCCGGGATGCCCTGCTATGGGTACATCATGAAAGGCTCGCATAATGGTGTTCTTCATCTTAGATCCTGGGATCAAGAAAATCCTGTTCTTGTAAATGATCAAGTCATTCACAAGTGTGTACCTGGTGTCCACCATAGATCCCTCAACAATACTAGATGCCCAAGAATCCTTGGCATACTCTGCCACAATCAAATGCCTCCAGTCCTCTGCAATATGTACCATAGAACTCAGATAAGGCCGGCATGAGAGAGTGTCAGCCACAACATTTTGGGTACCTTTGATGTAGGTGATATCAAAGTCATATGCCTGTAACTTACTCACCCACTTTTGCTGACGGTCATTTAAATCTCGCTGCCCCAGGAAATGCCTCAAGCTATTGTGATCAGTTTTAATACAAAACTTACTGCCCACGAGATACTGCCTGAATTTGGCCAAGGCATGCATTATGGCCAGCATCTCCTTATCATAAATACTATAAAGCCTCTCTGGTCCTCTGAGTTTTCTGCTCTCATAAACAATCGGGTGCTTGTCCTACATAAGCACCACTCCAATGCCCTCACCAGAAGCATCACACTGAAGCTCAAAAGGCTTCGTAAAATCTGGCAGTGCTAACACTGGACACGTAGTCATCAGCTCCTTGAACATCACAAAACACTCCTGTGCCTCAGGAGTCCAACAGAATGCACCTTTTTTCAACAAATCTGTCATAGGTGCTGCATGGCGTGAATAACCACTAACAAATCTGCGATAGAAACCGCAGAACCCAAGGAATCCTCACAGCTGTGTAAGGTTCACTGGAGTAGGCCAATCTACGATAGCACGGATCTTCTCAGGATCCATCCGCACTCCCCCTGCACTAATGATATAACCTAAGTATAACAACTCAGTCATCCCTAAATCACACTTGGATTCCTTGGCGTACAAGGACTCCCTCTCCAAAATGCTGAGTACTATATTCAGATGAGCCAAATGCTCCTGCCAAGTCCTGTTGTAGATCAGAATATCATCGAAGAAAACAAGTACATATCTCCTCAGATGTGAGTGGAAGACCCTGTTCATGGTGGACTGGAATGTCGCTGGAGCGTTGGTTAGCCCAAATGGCATCACCACAAACTCAAAGTGCTCATAATGACAATGGAAAGCAGTCTTCTCAACATCCTGCTCACGGACTCTAATCTGGTGATATCCCGATCTCAAGTCTATCTTCGAGAAATAACAGGCACCATGGAGCTTGTCAATAAGCTCATCTATACGAGGTATGGGGTACCTGTTTTTGATAGTCCTCTTATTTAGGACTCTGTAATCAATGCACATACGAAGTGTACCATCTTTCTTCTTCACTAGGACAACTGAAGAAGCAAATGGTGATTTACTTGGTCGAATGTGACCCATAGCAAGCAGCTCCTTGATAGTCTTCTCTATCTCATCCTTAAGCTGCTTTGGATGCCTGTAAGGAGTAATCATGACAGGCTTAGCGCCCTCCTCAAGCTCTATGATGTGCTCAATACCCCTGTCTGGAGGTCTCCCTGGTGGAATGTCACTGAAAACCTTCCCATGCTTAACTCTTAACTGTTGAATGTCAGGATGATACTCGGCCTTATGCTGTCCCTCCTGTATAGGTGTCAAAGTGCACTCGGTAGCCCACTCAACCATGTCATGATGCATGAGTCTCTCCATCCGTCGAAAGGAAATAGTCCTGACGTTACTGTCCCGAATGGCCTTCAGGATATGAGTCTTCCCATCCACATCAAACCGAATCTCCATGTCTTTGAGACGAAGTGTGACTTCCTCAAGGGAATGAAGCCACTTCATGCCCAAAACTAAATCGATGTCTCCCATATTCACTATGTAATAATCAGCCTTGAATTCATAATTATACAAGTGCAAGGGAAGATCCTTAATCATACGGTCACATCTGAGAGTGTAACCATCAGCCACCTTAACCCGAATGCCCTCAAACTCCTCGGTCATGAGTCCCTGTTTCTCCGCAAATCTAGCATCAATAAAATTGTGGGTGGCTCCTGTGTCTAGAAGGGTGATGACCTTTTGACCCACCAAAACTCCACGAAGTCTAAAAGATCCCTCCTACTGAATGCTAGAGAACCGTGCCTCCTGAATTTGGAGCTCTGACTTTGCCTCTGCCATAGGCTCTGAAGCCTCTGATTCTGACTCCTCATAACTCTCCTGCTGTTCGGAACTCTCAAATTCTGAACCCTCGTAATAAGCCCACATTACTCTATTGGCCTTACCCTTAGGCCGCAAAGGACAATCGTGGTTAGCGTCATAGGGACCTTTGCAGTAGAAGCAAAGCTTCTTCTTGCGTAAATCATTAAGAGTCTCACGATCCAAGGGTGCTGCTGATTTACCCTTTGAGTCACTCTTAAAATTAGATCTCTCCTTATTCTTATTAAATCCCTTATTGTCCCTAAAGGAAGTGGTATTTCTGGAGTTGAACTTGCTAGATGGTGCTGCAAGTTCCATGTTGCATGCCTTCCTCATAGCTTCCTGTAGTGAAAGAGGATCAAATGCCTTGATCCAACCTCTCAATGGTTCCAACAATCCCTTAACGAAGAGCACAACTAGACGTCTCTTTGATATGTTGGGAACCATCACGGACAACCGCTGGAAGTCTCCTATGTAAGCCTCCAAACTACCAACCTGTCTCAACTGTGCCAAGTCTTTGAAGTAAGACTCAGGATTCTTCTTGTCGAATCGTTCCACCAATCTGTCTACGAACTCCTAGTAAGTGGTGATACAATCGTGCTGAAGTGTCACCATCCCATGATGCCGCCAGTCATAAGCTGCTCCCTCAAGGTGCAAGGTAGCATATCTGATAGCGTCCTCCTCTACCATGGGACGTAATGTAAGGAAAGTATCCAGCTTACTAATCCAAGTCTGAGTTGTAACCTTACCACTGCCGTCAAACATAGCTAAGGTGAGCTTGTTTGTGGAGTGCTTCAGGTCACCATTCTGATGCCTAGGCCTCCTATCTGGCCTTTTTCTGTAATGCTCTCGCCTCTGTGTGATAAACCTGTCAAAAGTAATACTCTCTCTAACCTTTGGGGTCAATAACTCCCACTCGTCGTTCGTTGCCATAAGAATATCAGCAAACACTGCCTCAGGCTCCTCATCTGCCATAGGCCTATCGTGCTTCTGTCTCACAAAAGTCGGACGGGTAGGCCTATCTGTTGTCTGTGACATAGTCTTGGGTATCCTCTGTGAACCTGCATCACTCCTAGCCTCATCACGTCGTGGTGATGGTCTCCTAGGTGAACCAATCCTATGGATTGCCATGGTCAACTGCTGCAATACATCAATTACCTGCTGTTGGCCTTTCCGAAGATCTCTGAGAGTATGTAAGACCTCTGCATCATCATTATCCCTAGGGTTTTGAGGAATCTCTGTTCTGTCAGCCATGGTACCCGGCTGCCTGTTTGTAAGAACCCCTGTTCTCACTATTCCGGAAACTGAATTGATTTTTTGTTTGTTTTTTTGATTTTTTTGCCTTTTTTTTGCATGCAAATATAGAATTGTGATTTTGAAAGAAATTGCTTGTAAAAATTAAATAAAATATTACAAGTCTAAAAATGATTGAAACTACTTGATCTATTGACGCCAAAATGTTTATTGATCTTCTAGGCTTATTACATCTGAGATCTGATAACATGTAAACTAAAAAGCAACAACTTCTATGTGAAAAACCTGATCATTGCAGCAAACTGAAATGTGCATTAAATGGTATGGCCTTCATATAAATCAACTTCTCCTTCCGTCTGTTGTATGCAAATGGATCCAGAAGAAACTGCGCCCCTGTTGGTGAAGACAGACTGCCAAAAGGAAAGGCGTTTGACCTTGTATGAAAAGTACGGACCTGCAGCAACAAGTACGGCTCAGCAACAACCACAATAGATTTGTACGGCCCTTGAAAAATGTGTCCAAATCTAGGCAAATGGACGCCTAAAATGAAGAAACCTTCTTGGAAGAATCTCAAACCAAAACCCTTAAGATATCTCAAAAGGTGAAGCTCTGTGATAACCTTTGGATGAAGCTATCTCTCTGACAAGCAATAAATCAGCTGATATTTCACAGCCTCTAAACTACAGACACTGAAGATGGTTCGTTCTCCAATGTAGAATGAAAACTGGAACCCTTGGCTCTGTTCTCAAAAGAAGCACTTGACAAATATTCGATTTCATAACATAATGAGCTCTTTTCACAATAAAATCCTTATATTCTTCAAGAAGTCGACTTCTCTCCAAAAAAACATCCTTTAAATAAAGTTTGACCTTTTCTTTTAATTTTTCCAAAGTCTCAAACGCACTTTTAATTATAAAATATAATTGAAAAGTGGCCCCTTCTCCATGTTGGTCGACCCCTTCTTTTAAGTCACTTAAGTTATAATATTTAATTATATTATAACTTTATAATATAAGCCTTTAATTAATTAATATTTATTTTAGCAAACAAATATTAATCTCTCTCTTGAAATAGGTCCAAATGACGAACCATCTGAAGCCAGATGATAAGTGACTGAATCTGCATACGACCAAACCATACTACTAAAAATAGCAAGGGTGCTCTGCTAAGTGTCTCCACTTACTAAAAATAGTACGTCAAGCAAATGATGTCCAAACGACCCCGAATGAAAGCCAAACTGAATGATTCTGCCAACAGAAGCCAAACCAAGCCTCAACCAGACCCTCTATCCACCCTATCTACGAGGGTCACATAATAGGCTAATCACCAACACTGAGAGATGTCAACTGGAAGGGGACATTACAGACTCGTGCTTTTTGTTTTATTTCTAAGGCATGTTGTCTCATACAAAATTGCCACGATCTTTCGTGACATTAATTCTCATAGCATATTCCAACACATTATAAATCGATTTTTTTCTACAGTAGAGGTAAGATATCTGAGCAAAAATTTTAATAAATCTATAATAGCCTATTGGCATTTCAATTTGCACCTCTAGAATGTGGATTAGAAACAGACAACTATGCATAGATAAACTACTCTTTGAATTAGGAGGGGAAGCTCCCTCTTTGTTGATGATGCTTAAAGAAAGTAAACTACACTATTTGCCAATATTTTTGTTCTCAGCTAAGAGCACAAGGTTATAAAACTCTGCGTCGTAGCTGAGGTTTTCTCTTTTTAGAATTTCAACTACAACTAGGCCTACTTTAATGACGCTTCTAGCTACTCAAGTAAACTCAGAGCTTGAGAGTTAGAAGTAAACAAGGAATGATTTTAACACAGATACTTAAACAAAATTTCTCCCAACACACACCTAAAGACTCATTGTACTTTTTGATGCAAGCTAAAATAAAGATTATATAAGCAGAACACATAAAACAAAACTTGAGATAGTAGATCAAAGCAGCAAAGTAGGCATAAGATTTCTTTTCTTAATTTCATATAACAATTACACTTCTGGTACAGCAGGATTGTAGCAATAATAGGCTTACAGTTTTGCGATCAAACTAGAATACACTTGACACAAATTACACATAAATTGAACAATAACTTGCAACAAAAGGCAGGCATGCAAGCTTGCTCTTACACTAAGTGAACAAACACTGAATAACAACTTGTAGGCAAAAGTAGGCTCAACAATTTTCTATCACAATATTGGTTAAAAGGAAATGGGCAAGGCTGCCCTTATTTATACACAAGCGAGTAGGGAACCCTAAAATCTCCTTGCTTTTACAACTAGATTTGCCAACATGCAAACTTTATTTCTAAAACTAAAACAAGACAACTAACTAACAACCTGCTGAAAGCAAAAAACAGGGAAAGTTCCAACTATTACAACTTGATTTTTCCTATTTCTCAAAGAATAGATAAGCCTGAGACAGGAATAGCAAGAAAAATACGTATCAAATGTTTTCGTGGTAAGTGCAAGATTTTCATCTTCTTTAGTTACTTCTGACAGCATGGCATACGTGCCAGGACCCGTGCTTTGATGTAGCACTTGTGCTTGCAGGTCTTGAGATTTCACCACCATGAATGTTGACTTAGCCTCAGGTTCCAACTTGAAAGTGCCCTTTTTCAATGGGATCGTCGCGTACGACCAATCCAGTTGAATCTCGCCTCCGAGATCTTTACAGAAGCTTCTGCTCAGGAGCATTCCATAACTGATTGGGATATCAGCTATGAGAATGGTCATCATGATCTTCTTTTCTGGGCAGGATGCGAGTCTTACTTGAGCATCTTTTAGCTGACCCACCAACGGCATGGGTTTTGATTCAAGTGAATAACACTTTTCTTTGGTTTCCGTGCATGATAGTCCTAAAGCTTTCATGATTTGCAAAGGCATGAAATTGTCAGATGCCCCTGAATCAATTATACAATTGCTAAGCTTATATCCTCCCATATACAAAGATATGTAAAAAGGTTTGGGCTTTTCTCCCGCTGGTACGGAAGATGCTAGCAATGTGGGCTGTATAACGATTGGCTTCTGAATCACTTTGAGAATTCGATCCATTTGATCGGGATGTTCTTGGAGATATTCCAGCTGTGAAATTTGTACCTTCGTCTTCATCATGGATGTCACTATGTCAAAACTCGTCGAAGACAGCTCTTGAGGAACTGGTGTGACGAACTCATGTGTAGACTTGGGATTAGAAGTGGAAGCTTCTTTTCCCTTTTCATTGGACTGCCGTCTTTCGTCTTCTTCTTTCTGTGCTTTGAAATGCTGAGCACGTGTAAACACAGGTGTTGACAGGTTCTCGTGATTGACAGCAAGATTGAATTGACGGTAGTCTTCTTCTTCTTGATTTACGGGTTCGCTATGAAAGTATCCCGTTGCGGAGTCGCCATCGAAATTGTCCATCTGAGGTGGAGCAACGTTCGAATTTGAAGGTACTGTATTGGAGCTTGGAACTGTATCTCCAGCATATCCCATTATTTGGTTCATTCTCTGATTCTCAGGGCATGAAGACCCGGTGTGTTCATCTGAATCATGGAAACAACAGAACACGTTGGACTTCTCAGGTCCTGAAAACTTCGGCTTGAAGTTGTTAAATGGTTGGAAATTATTTTTCTGAGGCTGGTACTGCTGTTGAGGCTGGTACTGCTGTTGAGGCTGATACTGCTGTTGAGGCTGATATGGTGGTGGTGTGGGCATTGCTTGTTGCCCTTGGTTGGGTGATTGTCTTTTGAGGATGGTCACCTCGTTTGCTACCTTCTGTAGCAATGGATCAGCTGATGCTTGGACCAGCGGTCTGATAGCATCGTTCTTCATCTTCCCCGTAGTGATCATGTGATCCTCCAGCTCGATAGCCTTCTCTTGAGCTACCAGCAAGTCTTCTTCATGACTTCCTTTTATGAAAAAGGCTATTTCTGAGGGTAGGGCGTTGATGAAGCTGCTCATCAGGATCTCGTCAGATGGATTCATTGTGTGTGAAAGCCGTGTAACTAGGCGGTTAAACCTTGCTATGAACTCCCTCATCGGTTCTGTTGACTCCATCTTTGAGTTAGATAAACGGGCAAATAGTTGATGACTATCTTCAACAGGTCTGAATCTGGCCAAGAACTTCTCGCTCATGTCTTCCCAGTTTGTGATAATCCCTGGTTGCAAATGATTGAACCAGTCAGCTGCATTTGCTTCAAGAGTTTCGACAAAGAGTCGAACGGCGATATCTTCATGCGGCACAAACAGAACGGAACAGGCCCCTGTGAATGCTGAGAGATGTTCATCAGGATGTCTAGTCCCGTCGCCATAGAATCTTGGGAAATGCTTCCGTGATCCCTTGGGAAGTTCATGATTGCCTTTTAAGGCCAATGGACCTATGTTGTTACCCCATGGAAGTGGGGCAGCACGTCTGGCAACTCTTGCATTTCGGCCATTGCCGAAAAGATTGTTGATGTAGTTACCGTTGCCATTGTTGCCATTGCCATTGTTGTTGTTGCCGTTATTACGGCCATTGTCGTTATGAACGTTAACGTTGTCGGCCATTGCTTGAGCAAGAGGTTCTTGCTGTGGTTCTTCTAGAAATTGCTCTCAAACCTCTTGAAATATCTGCTCTGTGTCGGATGCTTCTCCGACTTCTTCTTGAAAAAGAGGATTGGTCCTCCTTCTTGTATATACTTGGTAAGCCAGGATGCTTACTGCCATGCAGGTGGTGGTAACACTGGTCTCTCGGCTGCTAGATCAGCCTTTCTTTCTTCCTGGTCCAGAGTAATGGCTGCGGCTCTCCACTGAGCTGGTGATGTATTCTTCTCGAAGATGAAGATCCGCAAGCTGCTGATAATATTCGATTGCTCTCCTTCAATGTATGTAAGATCTGGTTGGAGAGTTGCCGGAACAAGATCAGGTTGCTCTACTGGTGCCCAAGGACGCCAAATAGTCATTCCCATGACATAAAAGCGTTTAGCTTTTCTTGAAGTTTTACGCCTCGTTGCCCCACGGTGGGCGCCAGAAAACTGTTGGCGTTTAAATTAGCACCTCTGGAGTGCTGATTGTAAACGTTCAGCTATTTCAAATGTTTTGCAACACTTCTTTGTTATTTAAAGAGGAGAAGTCCCTCTCTGCTGGGAGCAATGCGTAGGGAAGGGAAATGTTAACTAAGTTCCTATCTTTTTATGCTTCAGCGGCAGGACACAAGGGTGCATAAACACAATGCGCCGTAGCTAAGCTTTTCTCTGGTTTCTGCAGATCTTAACTATGACTAACTAGCTTCTATCTATCCAATACCTTCAAGATGAACAGAGCATGAGGGTAAAGGAGCGGGAATGGGATGGTTGGATCACTTGAATTCACCGTCTCCAGAGGATATGACCGAGGCTCTGAACTCTCGGGTATACACCGGGATAAGGTTGGTACAAGCAAACACTCTACACGGTAAACTAGATCTGAGATCTGCCAAGGAGGAGGGACTCCTATCCGAGGTATGAGCTTAAGAAATAGTTTACTAGAAACAACAAAATCACGATGCCTTGGCCAATGAGCTTGCTAAGGAGGAGGGACTCCTATCCGAAGTATGGCTTGGAAGTCAATACATTATACAACATCAAACGATAACTGTCAATAACAAATATCCAAGGAGGAGGGACTCCTATCCGAGGAGGGAAATGAGACAACAAGCTATTAAACACAAGACGTAGACATAACTCAAATAAGATGATCAAAATGCAAGCGCCTTCTGATATTCCTCTTCAATGCTTCATCAACGAATTACAAAAGTTGGGAGAGCAAAGGCACGAAATCATGCACAATTACAATCATCCAACGAACTCTCATCCAAGAGTGAACAAATATTCGCTTTCAAAGCTTGTTGGCAACAATGGCGCAGCAATTTTGCATAGCAAGTAAAGGTTAAACAAATAATGAGCCCAAGGCTCTTATTTATAGAACTCAAAGGAGTGGGCAACCCCAAAATCTCCTTGAGTTAACAATGAGTTCTTGCCAATCAATTAGCAAGATTTATTCCTAAAAAGGGGGAACAAGCAGTTAACTGGAAAGCTACTTCAGTTAACTGAAAGTAAACAAAGAGTCAACTGGAAACTACTTCAGTTGACTGAAAGCAAACTAAAGGTGAACTTAAATGTAAAGTATCCCTCCAAAATAGACATCCACATTTAGTGGAGATCTAAGATCCACGAATCATGGAAGCCAATTAGACATCCTTAATTAGTGGGATCTGACAATGCATGATTTAAGGAAAGTGGAGTTAAACTTGAAAAGAAGCATCAAGTTAACTCCAACTACATTTAATAGCATCTTGAGTTGACTTGGAAAGAAGCATCAAGTCAACTCAAGTCTCATGAATGCCACTTGGAGGGTGTATGGCGTCCTTCTCTTGGTGCAATTATAGTTCGCCACTTGTCAGCAGTGTCTCTATCCATTGATTGACTTCATTAGCTTCTGGGGAGTTAATGCTCTGTAGAATGATGACGTGGCGTCGCAGCATGATCTCACTCGTTGTGAGCTTATTTCCAAAGTCAATGCATTGAGATGCTGCCTCTTCTAACTTGGTTGATAAAGCTGCTACCTTAGCCAGCCTGCAACCCTCTGGATCATCAAGAAAGGTACTGCGGATGACATCTCTGAACTGGTTCTGTACAGTCACCAACTCGACGTATTCTCCTCCTTCACGCTGATATTCCATGCAAGGGAAAGATATTACCAACATTCTTGCGAAGTTGATAATAGTGGCAACCACCCTTCTATAATCAATCATCTCTACTGAATGAGCGTCGTAGGCTTTCACCTTATACGCTAATTGTTCTTTCCAAGCAAAAAGATGTTGCTTGTTTTCTTCAGAGTATACTGATTGATATGCTAATTGCAAATCTGCAATTGTGCTTTCGTCTTCAAGCCTCTTTTCTGCAATCCTCTGTTCCGACTGCTGGATCTCCACACAAAGTTCATGTGCTCTATCCCGTAACTGGTATAGGTTTCCCAGTACGCATCTACCCTTGAGAACAAACTCTTCCACCTGATTTCTCAAGTGTTTGTCGAATGTTAACAATTGCCGATGATTCTGTTCGGCGGGGAGATCTAGTAGTCCTGCTGGTAAGGCTGAGACGTTTGGTGTGCCATGTATCAAGCTGGTTATGTAAGACCTCAGTTTCTGATTTTCAGCCTTTAAGGCTGCCTTTTCTTTACCATCCTTGGCCATTCTTTCTTGTGCGCTCACCGAAGCTATTCCGAGAAGATCCGCCTCCACCTGTCGTGTAGTCTTCCCAAGGTTAAGTTGAGACAAAGTGTAGTCCTCTACTTGAACCTCGTGTATGCTTTTCTCTACTGGTGGAGCGGCAGTCTCTATGATGATCTCACATTCTACATTCCTTTCTATGTGAACTTAATTCTTCAACCTTTTTGCCGGCGTGTCCTGTGGGACATGGTCGAATTCGGTAAAGTCAAGTTCATAGGATGGTTTCTCCCTCTTCCTTCCTAGGAAGCCTTCGAGCCAAATAGAATCTCGACGAACTTCACTAGGAGGGACGTGAGGCCCTCGAACGCTAGATGTGTGAGACTGTGCTGGAGCAATGTCTCTCGGTGGCGAATCCAAGTCGATGAGGACTTGTGTATGTTGTGACACTGGTGATGTAGGCGGCTCTGTTTCCATAACAGGCACTGTCTCTGTTGCTGCTTCTACTGTTGTTGTTTCCGCCATTGGCTCAGCCACTGGTTCTTCAACAACTACTGCTGCTGGTTCCTCTGTGATAACTTCTGCTGAATCAGGGGTAGCAGTCTCTACTCTCTGTTTTGGGGCAGCAATACCCATGATTATGTCAGGACTATGTGTGGCTTTCTCCACTGGTGTCCTCTGTGTTCTAGGCTTTGACATCCTCATCCCTCGGGGAGGATTGCACCATTGTTTCTGTCTAGGTTTCCTTCTTGAAGTGGAAGGTGGTGTAGACTAAACCTGTGGCGGCTCTGTTCTGTGAGGTATCACCTTCCCAGAATTCTTGCTGTCGAGATAGAGTTGGCTATTTCTAACCACTCTACTCGTTCTTTCTTCTATAGATGTGTCTTCTTTGGCATACCAATCCACTCTCGGGAGCGGTTGGGAGTCAACTGAATCTGCGAAGAATGAGGGGAGAATGACTTCCCCTTCATCATCTGACAGGCCCTCAATGTCTGCTGACATGAAATCAGCAATTTGTGGGAGTCTGAATCTGCTGTAGTTCCTTCTTCGCACTTCATACTCGTCTTTACAATTCACCCAATAATCTTCCATAGAAGACTTATGTGACGAGTGTTGCTCAAGGTGTGCTGCATAGAGTCCTCTGGGATCATAGGATCTTCTATCAATGAGATATTTGAGGTTAAACCTCGCTGTTTCTTGACCCATCATCTTTGCATCTGCCGCGAATCCACATCTATATAGTCCCATTTCAACGGGAAAGTTAACAGCAGTCTTCCTCTTCAAGCGCAAGTAGACATGAACCTCGGACAACTGCCTCAGGAATTCCATGAAGACTACCCTATCTGAAGGGTATCTTGGTAGCATGGCGGGGTGGCCAATGTAGCCATACACGCGTATGTAGGAGAATGTAGGAAATTGGATGAACCAATCTGCCCAATCTGCCATTGCCTCTCTGGCTGTCTGTGAAATACGTACGTGCATCTCATGGTTAAGCTCACATACTGTGTGCATGGTGAAGAGATCACTTGTTTTCTTGAAGTGCCTTTCCGCTTGAGTAAACTCAAGACGTGTGAAATGTTCGTGAACCTTCTGCACACCTAAGGTTCCCACATTGTTCAATAACCTGAATTCACCTTGGAAGGCGATCAAGTATACCAGGTAAGAGCACATGTGGAACCTATGAGCTTCCAGATACCCAGTGATTTGTCGGTGGAGTGCGTCACTGATCAAAGTGGCCCAGTCATAGTATTCCCTTCTGCCAATGATTTTAGCGATGACATAGTACATCCATGGCTGGAATTGACGACCATCTTCTTCTCCAGTGATTCTATTGAGTAGAGTGATTAACACTGCGTACTCATCTTTGCATTCTCCTCGTCCCAACGGCTTAGGCAAGTTTGCCTTTGTCACTTTTAGCCATTTTTCGGCCATAATCCTTTGACATTTGTCCTTAGCTGTCTCAAATGCTTTTTCACATTCCGTCAATGATATGACTTTGCTATTAGGATGTGATGGAATATCAAAACATCTTTCGATATCCTGAGGCTTTAAACTGCAAACAATTCTTCCATCTGCTGCTCTGATTTCTCTGGTGGTAGGGTTGTAATGCTTGATACAAGCGATTACAAGCTCTACGCTTTGTAGTGTGATGGGAATTGATGCGGCCTGTAGCAACCCGGATTCTTCGATATTCTGCAATGTTATTTGATTCATGCCTTCTAGCTGCTCCAAATCGACCACCGGATTTACTTGGTGCAGATTTGTGTCAACTGTTTTCAGGTAATCATGGAGTAAGACCGTCTTGGTCTCGTATTGCACCTGGGAGTACTGCATCCTGAAAAACTTGAAGATTGACTGTAAGCTTGACCTAGTTCAGATGATTTTGAAACCCTTAAAATAAGTAGTATTTTTCCGGAAAAAATCTGGCACACATGGGTTTTGAAAGCTTCAATCGAACAAACCCATTCCTCAGAATCACGGATTCTGAAACTTTTTCGGAAAAACCCCCAAAAATAGGGGCAGCAAGTTTGCTGATTTTGGAAAATTTGTCGAGATGGGTTTCTCAGGAAAATGATGCTGAATCTACCCAGTTGATCTGATCTGATGTAGCCTGTTGCTTTTTCTGTCAGATGCAAGAAAACCTAAGACAAGAAGGGAGGAAATAGACAGAAGGTGGATTGGAAGTTTTATCTGATCTTCTTGAAAAAATCTATCTCTGGTCCAATCCTCAAAATAGCAATCCTTTCCTGCTTCAGATCTGGAAGAAAAATGAAGAACTGATGAAAACCTCCTTCAGATCTTTAATGGCGTCCTTGAGAGCTTGTGGCTGTTTTTTATCTTTCAACCTGCAATGAAATAATGAAGTGGGACGCCTTCTCCTTGAATATATATGTTTAAGCTTCAGATCCACAAATTTGGGAAACTGACTCAAGCTCAAAAGGTGATTTGGGCTTGATCTAAAGTTTAAAAGGTGATTTCCACCAATCGTGGAGCATTTTAGCCAACTTTAACTCAAAAAGCTCTTGACTTTAGTCAACAATTGACCCTTGACTTCTTTTAGGCGTCCCTTTTGGTCTTTTGCAAGTTTTTAAAGTATTATTCTCCTGAAAACCCCTCTGTTTGATCCTGAATCTAGCGTTGTCTGTTGATCCTGAGACGTCACGGACACATTCACTGCGGAGCTGGATCCAAACTGGAGAGAAGTGCCTGGGAGACTATTTGATAAAAAGCTGAGTTTAAGGCTCCAAAAGAATGGGCGCCTTTCCCAAGAAAAGGCGCTTTTGCCAATGCCTTAGTGATTTTTCAATCTTCGTTCTTCAGCTTTTTTGAAATGACCTCTCGTGCCTTGATCTGGATTTTTCGTTGATCGGAGGGTCAGATGATTTAGCTTGATGTCTCATCAGGTACCCAGCTCTGCTTCGCCAAAAATGACTGTCTTCAGAAAACCTGGATTTCGGTTTAGGGTTCCTTTATCTAAGGGCGCCCCTCCTTGAAAAGGGCGCTTTTGCCTTTTAGCCTGATTATTTCTATCTGACAAGTTGCCTACTTTGATCCAGATTATCCGTTGACTGCTCTGTCAGGTGTTGATGCTTGCAATTGCGTTTCCGAGATCTACTTGGGCTGAGAAAGATATCTTGGGAAGCCTTTTGTCATTTATCAGCATCTGGAGGTCAAGAAAGAAGGGCGCCTTTCTTTTGGAAAGGCTCTTTTTCTTAGAACTTTGTCGTCAACTGTGGTTTCTTGATATTTCCTCAACTGCCTCTTTTTGCTTCGTCGGCAGCTGCTTGTGATCTATTCATCGGATGATCTGGATGTTTGTTTCACTGTTGAGCCAGCAATCAAACGCCGAGAATGACTGCTTCGGATGATCTTCAGCGGCGCATTTGACCCTTCAAAATGTGAGCCCACAGCAGAAGAAAGCCTTTTCAACCTTATGAGCAATCTCCTTGGCGCTCGATTTAGTCAAATTTTGACCTTTTTCACTTCGAGATCTCCTTCTGGCTAAATACGGCATCTTTTTGACCGCTTTCGCCATGGTGGGTGTTGAAGCTTTGAAGCAAGCTTCGGTACACGATACTGGCCAATCTGCCATTAATGGTGGAGCTCTAATTTCTGAAAAATAGAAATAGACCACGAATTAAAACTTATCTTTTGATGATTCGAGCTTGGCCAATGTGATCATTGAAATAGCAGCCTATCAAAATCATTTTCGATCATTTTATAGGAAGGTCTATTTTCGAGAGTTTCAAGAAATGGGAAAAACACAATGTTGGATTAAGTACCCACAGTGCCGTTGGATTTGAGGTCTGCGAACCAGTGCGGATTCGCTGAAATCTGTGGCAGATGCCGCCGCGAGTCGCGTCACCGACCAACCGGTTTGCTGGGAATTAGCGTAGCTGCCGGGCAAACTGGCTGAAACACGCACCTATCTTCCAGCCTTTCCGATAGATGCAGCCGGACCAGCGCAGGCGAATAATACCAGTGAGCCGCTTTCCCCATCAAAATTACCCGGCAGCGTGCAGTAGATGGGGACCCGGTACCGACCCCAGCGATGCAGGCGAACCCTAGACCGGCCCAGCACTTCAAAAGTGGGCCCAAAAGTGAATAAAAAGCAATTTTTTTATTTCTATTTTGCTACAAAACCCTAAAACGACCCAATATGAGGCATTTTAACACTAAAGCATTTCATTTTTACCTCTCATTTTGCTCTCTCCATAATTTGTGTCCATCTTAGCATTTTGAAGGGAGGTGATTGCATTTGAAGGAGATCGATTGTGGAGTGGCAAATAGCTTCTACAAAGGAGATTTAAGTGTTCAAGGTATGCATTTAAACCCTATTCTTCAATCTTTTGATGATTTTTTTTAAGTTTCTTAGTTTTTGATGAATTTTTTCAAGTTTGTGAAGAAGTTTTTCAAATATATATATTTTTTTTTCATTTTTTTTATAGATTGCAACAATGGCAAGTAGTCAAAGTTCAGTGGGTGGGGATGGAAGCCAAAAGTTTAAAATTGATAAAGGATCTCCTTTATGGAGACATACCACACGAATTTCACAAATTCCTGGAGGTGGGGGGTTTGTTTGGAAGTGTAATTTTTGCAATGCACAATATAATAGCTCCTACTACCGAGTAAAACTTCATTTTATGGGCCCTGGTGGTAAAGGGATTAACATGTGTGTGGGTCCAGATAAGAAGGGGTTATCTACTGTACAAATAGCAGGATTTATAAAAGAACAAGAAGATGCCGACAATTCAATTGCAAGAGGAAAACAAACTAGTTATAGTTCCGGGAAGAAAAAACAAACATTACCCACTCATCAGATAGTTAGGCCCTCTAGACATCCCTTCTTGTCTATACCCTCTACGGAAGAAGAAGATGAAGAACCAGAAACCACCACCCGCAAGAGAGGTCCATTAGAGAAGGCATTTAAAATGGAGGCAAGAGATATTGCTGAAGAAAAAATTGCACGTTGCCTCTATGCCAATGGTCTTCCATTCAACTTGGTGAGATCACCATATTGGAAGGACATGGTGTCAGCAATAAATAGTGCACCTCCTGATTTCACAAGTCCTGGGTATGAAAAGGTGCGTACCACCTTATTGCAAAAAGAGAGGAAATATGTAGAGGCCCAACTAAAACCAATTAGAGATTCTTGGGTTGAAACAGGTGTATCTATTGTTTCCGATGGATGGAAAGATTGCAAAAACCGTCCATTGATTAATGTTATTGCAGTGTCCCCCAAGGGGGCAATGTTTTTGAGGGCGGTTGACTGTGAAGGGCAAGTGAAAGATGCAATGTTCATTTCCAGGATTCTCATTGACTCCATAGAGATGGTGGGTAGTGAAAATGTTGTCCAAGTAGTTACGGACAATGCAAAAGTTTGCAGGGCTGCAGGTGCTTTGGTAGAGGCCAGATATGAGCACATCTTTTGGACACCGTGCACTGTACACTCCCTCAATTTGGTGATGCAAGCAATTGGCACCCAAATAGAGTGGGTGAAAGAAATATACCAGGAGTCTGAGGAGATCCAGATGTTTGTGACAAACCACCATATGTCACAAGCAATTTTCAGAACTTTTTCAACATTGGAATTGTTGAAGGTAAATTTTAAAATTTAATATATTTAGTTTCATTTATCATTTATGTCATGTTTTACATAATTGAATAAAATAATTTTTTGCATTATTTACATATTTTAAATGTGTCATTAACTTACTATTAACATGTTCTTAGGTTGCCGAGACCCGGTTTGCATCTCACACAATTGTTCTGAGACGACTTGTGAAGGTGAAAGATGCATTGAGTCAAATGGTTATTAGCAACCAATGGAGTATATGGAAGCAATCAAATTCAGAGAGGGCCCAAAAAGTCAAGGCATTGATCTTGAATGACGATTGGTGGGATCGTGTGAATTATGTATTGGAATTCACCGAACCTATCATGTCTATGCTTCGGTTTGCTGATACAGATGAACCTGCTTGGGGATGTCTATGATAGCATGGACACAATGTTGGAAAAAATAAAAATAGAAATACAAAAAAAAGAGAATGATCCTGAAGACACCTTGTACAAAAGGGTGGAAGCAATTGTTCTTCATCGTTGGAACAAGATGACAACTCCATTGCACCTCCTTGCATATGCCCTATCTCCGAGGTACTATACCACTGAAGTGCTTTCTATCCCAGGGAGAATACCGCCATATAGAGATGCTGAAGTTGCTAATGGGTATAAGATGGCATTTAGTAGAATGTTCAGTGATCCAGAAGTGCATGCAAGTGTCATGAGAGAATTTGGAATGTTTGTCACAGGAAAATCAAAAAATCATACCGCTTCTGTTGCTAGAGACCAATACAAAATGGATGGTCTTACATGGTGGTACCTCCATGGTCAAGATTATATGTACCTCCAACCTCTTGCAATCAAGATCCTCTCACAAGTAAGTTTTTTTTTTTTGCCACTTGTATTGTAAAATTTAACACTTAACATTCTTGAATTTATCTTGCATTTTTTTATTTTATTTTTAATTTTGTTGGTTTTCTCTCCAAGTTGCAAGCTCTTCTGCCGCTGAACGGAATTGGAGTACATACTCCTTTATCCACTCAATGAAGTGTAACCGGTTGGCTGCAAAAAGAGCTGAAGACTTAGTGTATATTCATTCCAATTTGCGTCTTCTGTCACGTAAGGGATCCTCAATACAGGCAGGGGGCGCTGAGGCTTTGGGATGTAGCACCGAGTCTGGACTTGGATGCAACCATTCAGGATCTTGCTAGAGCCACTATGGATGATGTGGGTGATATTGATGACATATCACATGGTGTTGGATCCGCTTTGGGTTCAAATGATGATGATTTTGAAGTTGAAACCACTCAAAATCCAAGTCATGATGATTCTGACAATCCTTTTGATGATTGATGAGCATATGAACAATGAACATTGAATCATGTTTCAAATTTTCAATGTTTCATGAACTACATTTTGTAATTCAGTAATTTTATTTGAATATTTTTCAACTATCAATTGGCATTTAATATTTATCTTTGGCATTTGGCATTGATCAATGATCAAGTATCATACTATGAAATGATTTAGTTTTACAATTCTCTATGTTTCTCTTATTTTTTTGTATATATAATACATATATATATATTTATAATATATTAAATTATTAATATATATATATATATACACACGTACCCATAATACCCAAACCCCTAAAAAAATTTTGCCCATTGCCCATGTACTGGGTTCTCGTCTCGAACCCGTCCCCGAACCCAACCGGTAACTTAGGAAAAACCCTAATTTTCAAAATTTCAGAATTTTGTACATGTGTTCCTTGACATAAACCCACCAAGATTCTATGATTGGTTTGACCTAAAACTGACTCAACATGGCATTTTAACAAGATTTAGCTCAATTTATACAGAATGCCAAAAAATTAATTTTGGGTACAACACATGGCTAATTTGGGAAACCATATCTGCAATTAGAGTGATGACCTTTTATAAATATATTATCTTGCTTCAGCATGTCTTTTTACCTTGTCTGTGACCATCTTCTGACATTCATCTATTTCTTTTGCAGCTTTTATGCTTCTGACACTTCTCATTTTTCAATGGAAGAATATTGTATGGTGAAAACCTTGAATTTTGACTATGAACACGCCTATGTCCAGAAATGTTTAGCGCAAACTGCTGAAAATAGAATGCTGATTTTCCTTGAAAAAGCAGTTTCCCGAAAAAAAGTTGAGGCATAGGTTTTGTAGAGAACCATGTTCTAGAGAGACCCAGTTGATCAGATTTTGAAAAAGTTGAGGTTTTCCCGAAAAAGCATGGAAAAAAAACAGATTCTTGAAGATGTAAAATTTTTCAATCTTCAAGAGTCAAGACAATCAAAAAGCAAGCAAACCCAGATCAATGAAATCTAAAAAGGATGACCCCCTTCTTCTGAAAAGTGATGCCCTGGAAATTAAAGCATGAAAAAGCGAGCCTCTATGCAACTTGATCTCAAAACTATGAAGAAATTTAAAAAAGTAACTCATTTTGACCTCCAAATCTTGATGTGAAGAAAATTGTATGTTTCATCCTCTAGATGCTAACTTGCAAAATATGTGAAATGAATGCAAAAGCCTTCTTAAATAGATGTTAAGGATGAAAAGCACATTCTTCTCCAAGCTTTAAAACTTTGAAGCCAATCCAGAAGCAGGTATGTCAAATGTAGACACTGTTTTGAACAATGAATGATAAAATTTGAAAAAAATTCTAAGGTATTGAACCTTGGGCACCTTTCCTCTTTAGAGTTGGAATATTTTTCAGGATTTTCAACTTTGTACGAGATAAAATGCCTCCATTTGATCTTCAATTCTAGACGTTTGATAGATCTGGTGAACTGACTAACAAATTCGTTGGATAGCCTGAAGAATTCTAAGAAAGATCTTCTAGAGGTTGCAACTTCTAAAAAGTGATTTTGGTGGCTCAAAAGCTTGGGTGCCCCTAGCTAGCTGGGGCGCCCATGAATCCCAAACTTAACCATTTTTTTCACATTTTCAGATTTCTTTTGATCTTTTTTCGTTTTGCACATGTTTTTGCCTCCATTCAATCTGCAATATCTGATGACTAACAAATCTTCTGAGCTCACCGTTGAATCCATTGGAGAGCCTGTTCAAATCTAAATGAATGTTCTAGATGCTGCTAACCCTAAATCCACCTTTTGAGCCCTCAAAATCTTGGGAACCCCTTGCTAGCTGGGGCAACCAACTACTCTAGATTTAGTCATTTTCCGTGAATTTCATCTTTTATGTTCCTCATGATAAGTTCTCCATTAGACTTGAAATATTTGGCAATTGACGAATCCAATGGTATTACTGAGATATCTACTAAATAGCCTGAAGAATCCTAAAAAAGATGATCATATTTCCAAAACCTAAAAGCTAGATTAGGTCTCCCAAAACCCTGGGCGCCCCTGGCTAGTTGGGGCGCCCAAGAAGAGAGAATATTTTTGATGATTTTCAGTTTGCCTCTGATAAAACCTCTCTATTTAATCCATAATTCTAGCTGACTGATTGATCCAATGGGTCGACTACTGGATTCACTATGGAGCCTGTAGAAATCTGAGAACAAACTCTTAGAATGGAAAACCCTAACAGCAGCATTTGATACCTTGAAATGAGGGGCGACCCTGGCTAGCATGGGCGCCTTTATTGTCCAAAGTTTTTATTTTATTTTTATTTTAGTTTTTTCAACTCTTCCTTCGTTCTTCATCTTTTTGTTCCGTGCTTGGATGTTGAATTCATTGTTGATCGTGCTTCGATTGTCGGGGATTGGAAAATGACTAAAGCAAAGAATCCTAGGCGCCTTGACTAGATAGGGGTGCCTAGCATCTCCAGTGTTAGACAAATTTTCACCACTTTCGAGATTTTCCAACTTCCCCTCCATTCTCCGTTTGACAAACATCTTTCGCCCTTTCTTGATCTTGTTGGTTGGAAATTTTGTATTCTCGTGAAAGCGTACAAAATTGAGATTTCAACCACAGCACGTGAGTTAAACTCTCCTAATTAAGGGAAGGCTCCCCCTTTAACTAAATAAAATTAAGGGTAGGACAGCAATCGTTCCTCTTCTTTCAGGAAAGATTACGTTCTTCTCTCTTCACAGAAAAGACACAGTAAATGTTACTAAAACTTGTTACAACAGCTACACAGTGAAATTAAGAGAAAGGAAATAAAGTTTCCTGAAAGCGCAAAGACTTCCGTTATTTCCTCCGGGACGGGAAAACAATTTGATAAGCACAAAGTCTTAAAGAATGAAATCCTATCAACCTTTTTTTAGAACGATTACTTTATGGAAATATACAAAATAAAACAGCTCAAAGACTGAAATTATAATGTATGCTTTCAACTATTCTAAATGAGAAATACTATGAGCGTAAAGACTTATAATTCTTCTATATTTCTAACACTAACTAAGAATTCAATTCTCAGATTTACAGCACAAAGACTGTAGATATTTAAATTGAATCTCTCTTCAGCAATCTTCAACAATTCTCAAGTAATCACAATATGATATTGATCTAAAATGACATAAGAACATTTGAGATGCAAAACAAGAATTCAGCTCAAAGTCTGAAATTCCAGCTTTTTGATATCACTTGAAAATTTACAATATTTCACTATAAAGCTCAAAGACTTTATGAGTATAAAATTCTGCAGAGTTTTCTTGCTTGCTAAAAAGATCAAAATTACAATAGACCCCTCAAGTATTTATAGGAGGAAGGTCTGGAGAAAAAGGTGGGAGGATCTCAACAAACTTGAGAAAATCTCTCAACCGATAACTAATTGCGATTGACTTATTCGAAATTACAATCCAAATTGTGATTTGTCTTGTAAGATTTTACATGTAATTACATTTTCGAAAATTGCAAGGAAAAGACACTTGCAATTGCAAAATTTGTTTTTACATATATATTGTCGAAAGTAAAATTACATAAAACAATCTAAAACTTAATTTATTTCATTCCTATCTTTGAAAGATAAGAATTTGCTGATGATGGTCTTCAACTCGTTCGGATCTGGACCCAAAGTGTTCTTGGCCACTGCAACTGTCTTCAGAATTACATCAAAGTATCTAATAGTTGCCAATCTATGCTCTTCATAAGAAGTTTGCATTTTCTCAAGGATTGTTTGATGATTGATAAGCTTTTGAATCGAATCCATAGAAAATTGCTCTGATTCCATTTGTTGACGAAGATTGGCTGCCATATCTGAAGTAACTGAATCAAGTTCAAGTAACTCATCTTCTTGATTCAAAACTGTACATGAGATCTTTTCAAAATTTGAAAGAATATCCTGCTGAACTTCGTCATTCATTTCTAAAGTGGCCTGGATATCTTTGATAAGATCTTGAATGACCAATGACCTATTTGTCATAAGTTCCTCAAATTCTATGTACTTTTCCCTATTTGGAAAAATCAAATTGCTGCATAGGATTAGTAAATCAACTTGATCTAACTCATGCCAGATTTTTAAATCTTTTTCAAGCATTTCCAAACT
>VDFB02264933.1:0-46681 GCA_007258455.2 Sequoia sempervirens
GTTATCTCCTGAAGTTCAGCTTCCATTGCTTTGGCTCTTGAAGAGGTTGTCAAAGAATACCTGCCAATTACCAATGGATTATGTGAAGAAATACCAATTCCAGATTTATGTTGTGAAGCTTGACGTGAATGAACTGACATCAACTGCCTTCCTAGCTCCATCAAAATGATCTTATCAGTAGGATATCTCGGTAGCATATATGGCTGATCTTCAAAGCAGCCAACTCTCATATAGGTGAATGTTGGAAATTGAAGGAATAAGCAGCCATATTGATTTACCTTATTCCAAGCTGCATCTGACACCCTATTATTTACCAACTCTTTGTCAAACAAACACATAAAATAACCAAAGAAGGCATCTTGTACCCTTCTATAATGCGCTCGACTTGGAATAAAAGTCAGCTGATCATAATATTTCCATACGGGCACCAATGATCTGTCGCCTTCAGGAGATAAGCCTGGAAAATGTCTCAAGGAAGCTGCTATGTAGACCAAATATGAATTCATATAGAAGGTCAGAGTGGTAGGAACCTGTGCAAGCTGTTCGCACAAACAATCACTGATTATTTCTCCCCAGAAAATTGGATGTTGTGCTTTTCTAATGACAACTATGAACTTATACATCCAGCTTTCAAACATGTTAGAAACTTTCAACCCTGCAATTCTGCTCAAAAGAGTGATCATGTCATTAACTTCTTCTATAAAATCAGACCGATACAACTTGGGCATACGGGTTGCACAAGGTCGTGATTTTAGAAGCCATTTAGAGTTGATGTGTTTAATACAATCATTCTTTTTCTGCTCAAAATGTTTGTGAGCACTCTTTAATGAAATCTCTGAATAAGTGGTTGCATCAGGTACTCTGAAAACTCTATTGATTGTCTCAGCATCAAGTCTGATAACTACGTTGCCATCATCATCCTTAATTGTCCTGGATTGTCTATCAAAGCGTGCTGCACATGCAAGGACGAATTCTGGTTCAAGGGCAGCAACAGGAAAAGAAGCCACGAGATGGATATGACTTCTCAGCAACTTTTGCATATCAGAAGACGTAGATTTCTCAACCCTTTCAAGAAAATTAGACATATCAACATGCCCTATTTCTGTATCTTTGATCTCATCGATGTTTGAAACAACGTGAGATGGAGAGATCTCATTTTGATATTTGTCGAACTTATACTTCATCTTTTTGCCTGCTGGAGAAGTTGGTTCATCCGTCATTGAACAGGAATCTGCAAGACTGCGGTGAAAATCCCATAAGGTCAGCACATCATCAGCATCAACGTGAGTGGACATGGCGAATCTCAAACCCTAGAACAATGAAATGGACTTGAAAGAAAAATGGAAGGCGAATGAAGATGAATTCGAAATGGATGAAATGGTGGAATGGAAAACGGCATTTTGTCTCTTTGAAACAACAAGATAAAGAGATCTCAAAACTTGGATTTGGAATTTCGTCCAAAAAGGTCAACTTATGTGCTTTTTAAGGCAATTCGGGTTTTTGAGTGACTTGAACAATTTCGGAACTTTTTGACACTTTAGCAATTTTTGTTTTTTGCAATTTCGGGATTTTTCAGAGTTTTGACAATTTCCTCAAAGGCAATCGGGATTTTTGAGTGGTTTAACAATTTTCGAACTTTGCAATTTTAAAAATTGTTATTTTAAATATAAATCCCGAAATTGTATTTTCAGGCTAAAAACCCGAAATAAGAGACAAAGTGAAATTTTCTTATTTTGTGAAAAATAGTGATGGATATATGAAATGGCGAATGGATGAAATGAAAGAAATGTAAAACGCATTTCTACATGAAGGCCAATGGAGGTAGATGAAGATGGCGAAAAACGTTTTTTTTTTAAAATAAGAAAAACGCGTTTTCATATGAAAACGAATTTTTGTTTAAGAAAAACGCATTCCGACATGAGAATAATCAGTGAGAAAAACGCGTTTTTACAAAAGACATTAGAAATACCAGTAAACAAATAAAAATAACCATGATGAAAGCAAAAAATGGAAGGAAAAACGCATATGAATAAAAACGCGTTTAAAACAGTGACAAAAAGCATAAAACGTGGTATGTAAAAGATCAAAACGCAGTCATATGACAGTAAAATATTGAAAGAAAGAGAAATAAGTGCGAATCATACCTGGAACAAGTTGTAATACGCGAAAACGTAGAAGCAAAAACCCTAGACGCGTTGAAGAAGACAGAAAATGGCTATTTACTGGTAAAAATCCGATTTTGAAGCATCAAGGTCGACCAAATCTCCATGAAATGAGGAAATAAATGCCAAGAACAATTCAACTAGCTTGAATCCAAGAAAAATCGGGCTTTTCAGAAGATTTGACAATGAAAAATAACATCAAAATGATGAATCGGGTTTTTTATGAGGTTTTTCATGCTCTTTTTTGCAAAATCGGGTTTTTTATGAGGTTTAGCAATTTTGCTTTTGACCAATTCGCACTTTTCTGATAAAAAGACAATTTTCATAATGAACATTGTAAAAAATTCGAACTTTTTAAGCCATTTAATCAAAATCGGGTTTTTAAAACACTTTGACAATTTTGCTTTTTGTCAAAATAAAATGACTTTAACAAAAATCGGACTTTTTAGACAACTTAAGCAATTTCGGGTTTTTTAGACACTTTGACAATTTTGCTTTTGAGTCTAAATTTCCCTATTTGCTGAGTTGCTCAGAAAACCCGAAATTGGCCAAAAAGACATTAAAAACAAGTCAGAAATCGACGAAAACGGAAACGTAAAGAGGAAAAAGAATAGCCCAAAGGTTAATCAACTTGAAACAGAGATTTTCCACCCTTTGCACCTCGTAATGCGTGCCTTGGAGAAGAAAAATCTCAAGCTTTTAAGAAAATTTTGATTGGTTACCTAAATTTTGAAACGAGTTAAAAATTTAGGATAACACTACTTCCACTCGTCATCCCAATTATGTTCAGGAACATATGTGTCGCACCTCCTCATAGCAACAAATATTTCATCATTTATTAAAATGATTTCTAATACCTTCAGCATGAATCAAAAGGTCTGGAATATTATGGAATCATATCTCCAATTGCAGTCGACCAACTGTATGTTGAATGAGCATAGTAAATTAATTCCTTTAATGCCTATGCAGCTTGGAATGGCATGACACTTCAAGACAAAAATAATGATATTTATTCATCCAAAATATTGCAATATTTAATTCAGAAAATATCTCTGCAATTACTCCCATAAAATTCCTCCAGCCATATTTATCCTGAAAACCTTCTAACTTGATATCAATCAAAACTCTGAAATTTGTCTTTGTAAGACTTCACAAATTTCTGAACAATTGTCCAATTGTTCATTGATGCTCAATGTGAATCGTGAGTAAATTTTCCATTTGATGGTATTGGGTTATTGTCCAATCCACCCTAAAACCCAAGGTTTTTCGTCCTCACGCTTCTTGAAAGCCAAGCTCTCTAAAATAGTCTTGATAATAATTTCCAAAAGATGATAATAATTTCCTTCACCCCCTCTTTTATTCTCCACCATCTTTTGATTTTTTAATATATTTAGCTTTTCCAAAGTGACTTTTATTTAATATTTCACCAAAGCATTTAATAAAGTCACTTTAATAAATTAATTAATTAATTAAATATAAATGTCCTAACTATGACTAAGGACAATTTAAAATTTCATTGATTGAACTATCCCTTCAAAATCCCCACCTTAGCTTATGGGAATAGAATAAGCTACTGGACTTTGTTGTGTGATCACTTGAAAAATGGTGACATTACAGTCCTCCCTTCCCAACATTGCTTGCCCTCAAGCAATCGCAGCCAAGCAATTGCAAACTTGGATGTTGCAATATTTGTTCTCCTTCCCACTTATTATCCTCAAGGGGCAAATCTCTCCATCTAATCACGTACTCTTTAATCACCCTACTTCTTAATCTACAGTCCCTCACATCCAAGATAGTATCAGGCACCAAACTTAATTTTTTCTCATCTAAAAGTGGAACATTTGGAGACAAAGTAGTGTGCTTCCCAATTGACCTTTTGAGGCAAGATACATAAAATGCATTATGAATTTTGCTAGCTTTGGGCAACTCTAGCTCATATGCAACCTCCCCAACTCTCCTCACAATCCTGTAGGGGTCATAGAACCAAGGTTTTAACTTTTCTGCACCACTCTTTTTCAAGGTAGAATGTTTGTATGGTTGTAGGAACAAGAAAACTAAATCACCAACCTCAAAAGTTTTATCAATCCTGTTCTTATCTAAATATGTCTTCAGTTGATTCTGGGCACAATGAAAATTTTCCAAGTGACTTAATGTCACGTCTCAGATTTTGATACTACTTACTTTTACTTTATGTGGAACTAAAATACAAATAATTATGTGTGTTATTTAAATGATGGAATAAGTGGATATTTTATTTTAGAAAAAATGAAATGCAATGGTTATTATTTATTTAAAATTTGATGCAATATAGAGAATGTTATCTTAGAATAATAAATTATATTTATTTGATTTATATTTTTTGGTCAATAATCTATTAATGGGTGCCTAAGTTTACGTGAGTTGCAAGTCCTCGAAGACCAAGAGTGTGGTTAAGGAGAGAAGGTTAGCTTCTTGGAAGGGTACAATAGGAACAAAACTCTCGCATACACACACACGCACATAGTGTCATTTAAATGCATATAGTTTTAATGGATCCATAATAGTGTGTTTTTCTAAGTGTTCACTTAATTTTATGAAATGGAAATAAAACGCATAAGAAAATAAAAGAACTAATTTTATTCAATTATAAATTTTGTTTTAAATGATTATGCATAGTAAAATTTGAATAATCGTTCTATTTTAAACTAAGTGTTATTTATTTGAGATAATAATTTAATTTATAATTAAGGGATATTAATTTAATGATCAGGTAAATATTTATTTTATTCCTTTGTAATTTAAAATTAGTAATTACTAACTGTTTATGAAGTGGTGTATTTAATGCAACTAAAGATAGAAATAGTTATTTATTTATCATGAAGTGTATAAGGACAAAATTTTATTAAAATCTTTTCAAGACTAGGTTTTAGTAATGGAAAATTTTCTTTAAAAAAAAAAAGAAAAGAATTCCCGTGAAGGAATGACTGCTTTTGGTATTCTTCTTGAACAATTTGCTCTGCAAAAACAATGGCTGCCATTAAAATGCTTTGAGATTATAGAGTAGAAATTAGTGGAGGAAGAAAGCAAGCTCCGGGGAAAAGAAGAAGTTGAGGAATGTTGTTTCAACGGGAGGCAACTCTTTTTCCAGGTTTCTAATTCCTTCCATTGCATTTAAATCTCAAATATGCGAAAAGAATTTATGTGTTGAGCAAAGATTTGATTATTTCTGAATTCATTGTGAAAATCTTTGTATTTTGAAGTGCTTGCTTTGAGAAAGAAAATTTACGGAAAGAATTAGGAAATCTGTACAATTTGCCCAATTATTTATATAATAATATTGAAAAAATTTCTTCTTTTATTATGAAATATTTGTATCCAGATTGGGGATTTTTTATGTGAGATTTTAGAATAAAACCTTGTTTCAGATTGGGGATTTTTCTATATGAAATTCAATATCATGACTGTAGGTGGTATTCTCTCTTTTCTTTTGAAAAAATATATATATATATATATATAATTTAATATGCCAAAAGTAATGCAAATTTCATTTTAATGAATTATTGAATGGTTGCTTTTGCAAATTATATATATATATATTACCATAGAATATTGTTGTGACCTTTTCACACATCGCCCCATTCAAAATGGGGACCCCCTAATTTGTGCTCCATTCTAGTCTTTTGGCTTGGGTTTTTGTTTCTCTCTCTCTCTTTCCGTCTCTTTTCTATCCGCCTTTTCGGGGAAGTATCCGCTGTTGAGCTTAAACTTGAATTTTGGCCAAGTCCATAAAATTAGGGTTTGTACTTTCCCGCCAATTTGAGGTCAAGCAAGGTGAATAAATTGAAAACAGAGACTAACATTGAGGTCAGTGTGCTTCTAGCAGGCTCTCAGCAAATTTTCATCAGATTCTGGCTACTTACTATTTTTAGTGTGTAATTTCAGGCGTTCCGTCAACACTTTTGAAGTTTTAACTATCACACTGCATTCAGAACACATCAAGTTGCTCGCGTGCAAAATTTGAGCTGAAACAGACGACTTTCTATTTTTAGTAGTTCAGCTTCCAGAGCAGATTTCAGGGCTTAGATGCAGAGTTTTTCAACACATGTCTGGAGATTCCTTTTGGGTTTTCAGAGACCTTCACGACAGTATAACATGCAAAGTGAGATGGTGACTTTCAGAGTTCAGCCTTCAGAGCCTATTTTTAGGGTTTCCATGTCAAGGTTTTCTCTGCATGTTGGCATATTCCTTATGGGTTTTTCGAGAGCTTCGTAGTGATGTGACATGCAAATGGAGATGGTCACTCATTTAGCAACTTACTATTTTTAGCAGGTGCATCCCGATAGTCGCCTCCAAGCACTTCAGAACCACGAGCTGATCGCAATGCAGCAGAAACAAGAACAAACGGAGATCATTTGATATGCATGCAGAGCAAATTAGGGTTTCTAGTTTCGGGACCCAAAATGAGAGGTAAAAAGTCAGAATTTTCGAAAACCGGTGTAAACCAACGCAATCAACATCCTTCAAGCTATCTGCTGGTAAAATTTGAAATCAAACGGAGCACTTACTATTTATAGTAAGTCATTTTGGAAACAGGCTAAAAATAGAAAATTAGTTGCATGCGCCAATGTCAGCAGGCAGGGCACGTGATGAGGAGCACCTCTTTCAAATTTCAAATCAAACGGAGTTGTGGAGATATCAGAAGCAGGCAGTTTCTATAAATAGCAAATCACCTTCAGAAATAGGCTAAAAATAGCAGGCCAACTAAAAATAGCAGTGTCAACAAGTTGATCAAGTCGTGAAGATCCAGTGTTCAAAAGTTCAGAATGATCTGAGCTTCGGAGATGCAAGAATTGAGAAACTTACTATTTATAGTAAGGCATGGAGAAGCTGGCAAGGACGAGGAAAAATGGCTAAGTCTAGAACTTCATCCTCCACCACAGGTGAAATGCGCCCTCAAGCACAAGATGCTAAATTTTTTTCTAAGTCAGGAGTTCATCCTTCACCCATGGCCAAATGCGCCCTGCTTGATAAAGAAGCAAAAATGTCCAAGAAAAAAATTTCTAAGTATAAAACTCGTCCACCTCCTATGGCAAAATGCGCCCAAGAAGGATAGCAAGTCAAAGAAGTCAACATGTTTCATCCTCCTCACCCATCAAAATGCGCCCACATTGAGAGAGTTGATAGAAAAAATTTCTAAGGCATGGAAATATCCTCCATCACCCCCCAAATGCGCCCATCCTTCATGCATGTTCAAATGCGCCCAAAAAGAAAGAAATCAAAGGAGTCAACAACTTTCATCCTCCTCCTAGGCCTAAATGCGCCCAAAAGAGGGCATGTAAGGACAAAAGAAAGGAAGTTGAAAGGTCACAAGAAGGCGTGGTAAAAGTTTTATCCCTCACACCTTGCTAAATGCGCTCAAGCTAGTCAACAAGTCAACAACTTTCATCCTCCTCCTAGGCTCAAATGTGCCCAAATGGGGCCATGTGAAGATGAAATAAGGAAGCCCAAGGGTCATCCTTCACACATGTTAATATGCGCCCAAGATTGAAGTGGGTAAAAGGTGAATACAATACAAGGCGTGGTGAAAACAAAGTTGATGCTAGGAGTTAGAAATTTAATAGAAAATATTGCCAAGGCGTGTGAAGTGAAGTATGCTAGGTGTGGTTTTATCCTTCATCAAGTATGCTATGTGCCTAAAGTGGAGTGTAAAGGTGGTGGAAAAAAGTTGATGAGAGAAAATATTGCTAAGTGGTGAATAAAAATGTTAGGCGTGGATTCAAAGTATATCCTTCATGATAAGCAAATACGCCCAAGGTGATGGAAGTGAAGTATAATGTGCTAGACGTTGAACACAGGAAAATGAGTAAAGGTGAAATTGAAAATTTTCTTGAGGCAAAACTTTCAAAGTGATTCAAAAAATTTCTAAGGCAAAATATTTTCTTAGAAAATATGCCTAGACCTAAGGTGGTGAAATTTTTCTTGAAGCACGAGCAAATTTTCCAGTGATGAAGTCAGAGATGCTGGCACTACAGGATTGATAAAAAAATTTCAAGTCAGAACAACACAAGATGTTCACAGAGATGAAGGACAAGATTAAAATTGATTGAATAATATTTTTCTAAGGTTCAAAAATTTTAAAATTTCAATGAACCCGTTCGTTGTGTACCCATGGATTCATCGCGTTTCAGATAAAATTTTCTTCTGGGTACTGGACGTTTGTGATGAGAAATGGATTTCTATGTCTTCCACACTTTGCCAAGGCCTTCAGCATGAAGAATTTAATCGATGCTCAAATTGTGAATTTTCCTAAGGGAAAATTTTAAAATTTTCTAAGGCAAAGTGAATAAAATGTGTTTTCAAGATGAATTTCTCCAGACAACGAATTTGAAGTGAATTGCCTAGATATTTTTTATTGAATTCTTCACAGATGAATTTTCCAGAGCGTCAGAGGTGATTAAAATTAAAAATTTGCGAGACAGCACTTCGACTGGCGAATGGAAATTGTTAAATTAATGAGTTTAAATTAAAAAATTTCAAAAGTGAATTTAAAATGTGACAGTCAAAGTTGAACTTCTAGAAGAATGAGATTCCTGACGTCAAAGGACAAGTGTTAGAAATGCCAGAGGAGGGAAATTTAAATGAAGTAGTGGAAATTTAATTCACTGGCTAAACTTAGCCTCTTCTAGAAATCGATTTTCCTATAAGTGCTAAGGGTCATTCACTTCTTTTCACAGCTGAAGAGAAATTCGATTTGCTCTGAGTATAGTGTTGAGTTTGAAATCTGTTGAAGAAGTTCGAATTTTTTTTTGAAGAGGAAGTTGCTGAAGACTAAAGTGCTGAGGCAGTTCGAAATTTTGTTGTGGCTGCAATTGTTGAAGAGATTCGAAATTTTGCTGAAGCTGAAGGCTGAAATCTGAATTTGTTGCTGAAATTTGAAGTTGCAATGCAAGTGAGAAGTTTGAATTTCAATGAGTGCAGTTGCTGAAGCTAAGGAAGTGCGCACATACCAAGCTACTTGAAATTGCTGAATGCGAATTTAAAAGTTCAACTGCTGGAGTAAAGTGGACAATTTTATCAAGGCTTGAAGTTGCTGAGTGTGAAGTGAAGTTGCTAAAGCTTGCCTAGAAATTTTCTAAGTATTGAAGATGGCTGAAGCAAGGGCGATTGGCAAGGATAACAATGGTGCATCCAGGCAAGCGGTTAGAAAGAAGCTGAGCAAGTCTTTCTTGCCGGAATCGAAGTTTACTTTGAAGTTGGGCGAGCTGGCGGATACGAACTTGGGCTCCGTCAACCTAGAGACATTGAAGAATCAAATGTTGGGGATTGGTAATCATCGACCTTCGAACACTTCGCACAACATTGTTCGAAGTGGGTTATATGCAGCTGCTGGTTTCCCTCCAGCCATTCAGTGTTTGGAGCTGATGATAGAGTGTGCCAATTGCTATGAGAAAGATCACAGATCAATCATGTCACCGGATGGACAAGTGCTCGCCAACCTCACTCCTGTTGCCATTGGTGAAGCCTTTGGAATCCCAGTGCATAGAAACATGATTTACAAATCAAGGGAGTGAGCTGAGCGAATGTATGCTTCTCAATTCGAGAGATTCACAAAAACGATCAATACTCACTGGATGAGCAACCCCAAGCCCTCTTGTACGAAGCTGCCGAGGCAGATTATATCAGATGACTTGAAGCAGGAGTACTATGATCTCATTATGATGCTGAGCAGAGTTGGAGGTTACCCTCAAGCTTTTATTTTCGAGCCATGGATGTTCTATTACATCAACCTCGTGCTGGAAGGGAAGGAGTACGTCAACTGGGTTGAAATGATCAGTGACAATTTGCACGAGCAGCTCCTGAGCTTAAGAAGAACGAAGACATTCTATATGAGTTCTTACATCATCTACATGCTGGCCCGTATGACGAAGTATATAGGAATTTCATACAAGGAGCCTGTTGGTTGTGGTTCCCATCAGTTTAAAATTCATGAGGCTTGTCCGCAGTTGCATTTGACTAGTACCACTTATTACAAGCGTGTCAATGACGCCTTCACCATGCACATCACGAAACTGCTTCGAGAGTGGATGCATCACAGAATCTCGAGAGAAGCCCAAGAATTGATTGAAAGGTATGGGTGCTGGTTTATACAATTTCCAAAGTTTTCTTACATAAGGCTGCAAGGATTTTCATCATATCCATATAGGCTGCCTAAGTACCCAACCAACAGAATATTCATGTTAGAGATATCTAGGCAACTTGTTGCCTACGATAAAATTCAGAAGAAAAAGAAGGGAGGTGTGGACTTCCCAATTGTCATGGGCAACTCCAATGAAGTGTGTCCTTCAATACAGGTAGCTAGAGAAACCGAGAGCGAGCTTCAGTTTTATGCCTTTTCATATCACACCAGCCGACAGCACTATGATCCGCATAACAACATCAAATGGGTATTGTCAGATGAATTTAAACATAAGGCAAATATTGAGGATTATTGGGCTGATGCATCAAACGAGGCTGAAGTCAGGAAAAGAATGTTCTCTCGGTTGCCAATAAACATGAACAGGGAGTGTGAAGTCATTTCGGTACTAGACCAGGTAAATGAGGACATGGACGTTGTCCATCCAGATTATGAAGCAGTGAGAGATACTCCACTTCCACTCCCGGATTGGTCGGAACCAGAAGGTGCTGACTTGGACACACTTTCCATTCCAGTTTTGACATTTACCAGGGCATGGGTTGACAGGCGTGTGAGCAGTTTGAAGAGTAGGTCAATTGCTTTGACTTACAATTTGATGGGAGATCACAGGACACCTACCACCAGCAGGAAGAAACAAATCACACGAGGTCCGAAATCTAGAAGGAAAGAGCCAGTTCGGAAGGAGCCCGTTCAGCCGGAGCCTCCAAGAGTTGCAGTTGAATCACCCACGCCATTGGAGACACGTTCTCCAAGCATACAGGAGGTCTCTTTATTTGTTGATCAAAGAAATGCATTGAATCAGGTGAAGCGGTACAGGAAAATAATCAACCACCACGAAGAGAGTCAGTTGGCCAGAGTGTCAACGCACCTACTAGAGATGATCAGCAAGATGATGAGGGGAGTACTACTGACCCTCAGTTTCAACAAGGGTTAGAGACGACTTTGGAAGATGATGATATAGTTTCAGGAGATACTCAGCCACTCGAGGACGATGAGCCTCACCAGAATGACGTAGAAGTTGAACAAGTCCGTGAAGTAGACGCACAAGAACAGCAGCCATTTGATATACAGTATACAGTACCTGATTGGCTCAGAGATAGGATGAGGAGCCCCAGTGAAGAGATTGATCTAGCAGTTGAAATGGAAAAGTCTTTGAACAGGATCAGTGCACCTCCACAGAAGAAGAGAGCTCGAAAGTTTTCAATGATATCAACTGATGAGGATGGTTCCCGCACCCTTCACATGGCTGTGCCACAGGTTGATTGTGATCGAGATGAAGCAGTGCCAGAAAACTACGTGGTCACAACTTTGGAGTTGGGACGCCCCACAGGTGCACAGATTCTAGAGGAATGTGATAACTCCTATCACGCCCTCAAGGACAGATTATTCAAGAAGGAAGGAAAGTACAAGAAGTTGAAAAGAGAGCATAGGGATTTTATAGGATATGTGCAGCAGTTGTCTCGTCCTCGTGGGCAGGAGATTCCAGCGATAGAACTTCCAGCTGACATACCTAGAGAGTCAATCGATGGCTTGTTGGAGTTAGGGAAGATGGCACAAGAGGCAGACAAGTGGGTCACGAGAGTTCGTGTTGAGACAGAAAAGTTTATGGAAGACCTTGCTCTTGCTTTTCAGCAAGCTTCCAGTATTTTGGCATGGGTGGAGGTAGTTGATCAGGCCTGAGGTGATGCTTCTATTTATTAGAGCAAAGTAATTCAGCGTCTTGAGGCATTGAGACATGTTCCTTTGCGGTTGCTGATTGATGGAGGGGTTATTTAGGAGAATGATAGGTATGATTTTTCTAGATGGTATTCTTCAGGAATCACGGGATGTGGTTTCTTCGACGCAACACAGGCGGATTCAACTAGAGTACGGAAGGCTATGGCCAATATTATTGATGGAGTCCAGAATACTTTCGAAGCCATATTTGCTAGACCGTTGAATCAAGATGAGGTGAATGTTGATAATTTGAGGGGTAGGCTGGTGCCTTTCTTTTCAGAGGTGAAGACCTTCGTACAAGATGATTTTGAGAATACTTCCACTTTCTCCACCTTGATCCAGAGCACGCAGGATTCCTTGGTTGCTTGGAGATAATCTTGTGCAAGGCATGAACAGTCTGTTACGGTGTTAGAGTTCCAACTTGATTGCATTCCACCCATTTCAGTTCAGGAGGTTGAGGCTGTGCTTGGTAGGTTCATCGAGTTTGCAGCCAGAGAGAAGGAGAATGGGAATGCACTACTAGACGACGATCTTCTAGAAGATTGATTGTGGGCATTAATTTCCTTTACTATTTTGGGAGTGAGTGGGAGTCTTTGCTCATTTATTGCACCACTCCCCATTCTGGCAGTTTTTAGGGTTAGGGCTGAGGTGGCTTAATCTTAGTGTTGATGTGTTTTTCGTGACCACACCAACACAGAATAAAGTTGCCAACGGCTTCCCTATTCTCTCTTGATCAAAGTATTCCGCACGCTAAGATTGCAAGAAAGTTCGTGCGTTCAACTCCAAGGTTCTTTCAGTGCGAATAGGCTCAGTTTGGCTCGATGTGATTTGCTGGTATTTCAAGGGGACTTACGGAATTGTTCGGCAGCGGAGAAAGGAATTCAAATGCTCAAAAGATTTGTCTATGAAGTTCTTGTTTCCTAAACTAACTTGAAAGTACTGAATTTAAAATGCAGGGTTTAGAGAGCTCTAATCTACTCTAAGGCGTGGACATGGCAATCAATTCTCACAAGCTTCAACCAAGCTCTGTTTTTGCCTCACTTCGACAGCTTCCATAGAACTGGTGCAATCTTCAAAGGAGTAGCTCAAGGCGTTCAGATCACAACTTAGCATGAAAATACCATCATAACGACGCATATAAACATACAAATCATGATCGAAGTTAAGTACATGATATTCCAGTTGACCACACAAGGCGCATTCACCATCAGCGAACACACTAGTGGTATGGATAGACGAAGTTTGCTCAAATTGAAGACCACATTCCAGAATTACTATCTACCGCTTGCATGAAATGAAACTTATTCTACTTTAAGCCACTACTCGAATCAGAAGGACGAAGAAACCTTGCTAGCTACTCACAACAAAAGACAAAATTCATCATCAATGAAAATTCTTTTTATTGGGAGAGTGTTCACAACAATTTCTTACAAAGTTTTAAGGAAAAACTTTCCTTTTTCTTCAACTACTCTACCAATCTATACTAAGCTACTTCTAATTTGTCTCTCTATTCTAATCTCTACTGTCTCATGAATGTACAAATGAAGGGGGACTCCCCCTTATATAGCTGGCCAAGTCCTACGGACGGCTCAGATTACAATCGACTGGATGGCCCAGATTGTGCCACCTCAGCCCTAAACAAGATTCGCCCTAAAAACCGCCACCAAAAGGAGTGGGGTAATAAATGAGCCATTAATGTCCATCATCCTTCTAGAAGATTCTATCCCGTAGACGTGTTCACACTGCTCTTTTTCTTGACTACAGACTGGATCTAATAAATTCAACTACAGGCACGTTCTCGATCTAACTTCAAGGCGACAACTTCACTCTTCTGCTTGATGATAATTTTCAACACTTGGGTCCTCATCTTTTCTTTTATCCTGGACTTAGAAATATTTTCTTGTCATCTTTTTCTCTAAGTTGAGTGCAGTTTGAGTCTTCAATTCCAACACTTAGCCATTTCTCCCAACATCTTCCTTCATGATTTTATCACTTCAATTCATCGTGCTCTGGGCCCAACGTGCATCCTGCAAAACCAATAAAAAAAGAAGAGCATCAAAACACTTTATAATATAAAATCACCTAACTTACCTGACATCCATATTATGACTGCCTAGGTTCAAGTGATCTTTAGACCCAGTAGAGTTCATCGTTTTTCTCAAATTTCACTTCATCTTCAAATTTCTCGTGCCTTGGCCAGATTTTCCCCCTTAGAAATTTCATCACAAATTACCCAAGCATCCGTCTTGAACATTTGTTTCTCAGACTTAGAAACTTTTTAATTTTTTTTTTGCCTAGAAAATTCCATTCACCTGGCGTCCATCAAAAACCCTCATCTCAAAATTTCCAGCGGAGTGTGGAAAGCTTTGAAATCATTTCCTCATTGCAAAAATTCGATACCCAGAAAAGTTTTCCTTCAGAAAATGTGAAATTCATGTGTCTACCGACGAACGGGTTCATTTTAATTTTTTTAATTTTGAACCTTAGAAAAAATGATTTTCAACAATTTTAAATCACGTTCTTCACATCTGTGAACATCTCTTGTTGCTCTAACTTGAAAATATTTTATCCGCCTCGCGAAGCAAGCACTCACTAACTTTTCCACTGGCAACTTTATTCGGGCTTTTGAAAAATTTCACACCTTCAAGCCCAGGCGTATTTTCTTAAGGAAGAAAAAAAATTTGTGCCTTAGAAAAATTTTGAATCACTTTGCATTTTGAAAATTTTTGCCTTAGAATTTTTTTTTTAATCTTGGTGGGAACTTTTGTCAATTCATCTTAGAAAATTTTCCTTTTAAAGCACATCATGCTTTATTTTATTTATCAACTTGGGCGCACATTAGACTTCATGAAGGACACTTTGTTAAACAAAAATCCAACGCCCAGCTTACTCTTTATTTTTCATCGCTTAGCAATATCATTCCCTCAAGTTTAGGCACATCCCATACTTCATGAGAGAAAACTTCACACTTCAACGCCATAGTCCTTTTCACTCATTAACTTTACCACGTTTCACTCTACACCCACCTTTTGCATGGCGCATATCACATGGTGAACTTCAAGTTTTGACGCCTTAGAAAAATTTTCCATCCTCCCCAAGTCAGGCGCATATAACCTCTGGTACTTTCAGTTTCAACATTCAGGCACAAATCTCATGGGGAGCATCCAATTTGGGGCGCATTTAACATACAAAGCTTTTAATTTCAATACTAAGGCGTGTTTCACATGTGCACTTTTAACTTCGCCTTTGAATATTTCAGATTCTCCCTCCAACTTGGTGGGCGCATCTAGGTCATAGAGCTTCCAATTTGTGAAGTCTTAGGATATCTTCAGGCCACCTTCTTCCTTTCAAGGCGCACTCAACCCCTTGTACTTTCAGTTTAAACACTTAGTAGATTTTCACTCACCCCTTTCTAAACTTCCTGGGCGCATATGGGAGTGGTAGCTTCAGATTACGCATGCTTAAATAAGTTTGGGTCTTCATGAGTCAAGGCGCATATGGGTGTTGATGCTTTCAATTTGTACGACTTAGAACATTTTCTAACCCCAACTCATGATCTTGGGCGCAAATCATAGGCCCTCCTTCTAGCGCCAATTCTGTTGATGTGTTTTTCGTGACCGCACCAACGCAGAATAAAGTCGCCAACGGCTACCCTATTCTCTCTTGATCAAAGTATTCTGCATGCTAAGATTGCAAGAAAGTTCATGCGTTCAACTCCAAGGTTCTTTCAGTGCGAATAGTCTCAGTTGGCTTGATGTGATTTGCTGGTATTTCAAGGGGTCTTACGGAATTGTTCAATAGCAGAGGAAGGGAATCCAAATGCTTGAAAGATTTTTCTATGAAGTTCTTGTTTCCTAAACTAACTTGAAAGTACTGAATTTAAAATGCGGGGTTTAGAGAGCTCTAATCTACTCTAAGGCGTGGACATGGCGATCATTTCTCACAAGCTTCAACCAAGCTCTGTTTTGCCTCACTTCGGACAGCTTCCACAGAACTGGTGCAATCTTCAAAGGAGTAGCTCAAGGTGTTCAGATCACAACTTAGCATGAAAATACCATCACAACGACGCATATAAACATACAAATCATGATCGAAGTTAAGTACATGATATTCCAGTTGACCACACAAGGCGCATTCACCATCAGCGAACACACTAGTGGTATGGATAGATGAAGTTTGCTCAAATTGAAGACCACATTCCACAATTACTATCTACCGCTTGCATGAAATGAAACTTATTCTACTTTAAGCACTACTCGAATCAGAAGGACGAAGAAACCTTGCTAGCTACTCACAACAAAAGACAAAATTCATCATCAATGAAAATTCTTTTTATTGGGAGAGTGTTCACAACAATTTCTTACAAAGTTTTAAGGAAAAACTTTCCTTCTTCTTCAACTACTCTACCAATCTATACTAAGCTACTTCTAATTTGTCTCTCTATTCTAATCTCTACTGTCTCATGAATGTACAAATGAGGGGGACTCCCCTATATATAGCTGGCCAAGTCCAACGAACGGCTCAGATTACAATCAGCTGGATGGCCCAGATTGTGCCACCTCAGCCCTAAACAAGATTCGCCCTAAAAACCGCCATAATGGAGAGTGGGGCAATAAATGAACAATTAATGGCCACCATCTTCTAGAAGATTCCCGTTTGTAGACGTGTTCACATTGTTCTCGATCTTCTTCTTGACGTTGTTCTTCAACTTTGCTCGAGCTTCCATTCTTGGATCACCATCTTGAGTTTTGGAAACGCTCCTCCTTTGTTGCTAAGTCTCAACACTTAGCCATTTCTCGCAACTTTCTTCCTTCATGTGAAACTCATAACTTTGTCTTCCTCCGAAGGTTGCAATATCATCGTGCTTCACCGCTTCAAGTCATCGTGCTCTGGCCTCCACGTTCATCCTGCAAAACAAGCAAGGAGAAGAGTATTAGAACACTTCATAATATAAACTCAAACTCACTTACCTGATTTTCACACTTTGATTTTCAAGGGCTCGTCGTTTTTAGCCAACTTCGCGTTCAAACTCTTCATGCCTTAGCCAAATTTTCAACCCATCTTGCACTCTGCTTGGCACACTTCACTCTGATATTTCATCTAGTTCAGGCTCGAGAAAAATCCTTTCATCAGGAATTTGACCAAAATTCATCCACCAAGGCAAATTTTATCTTGAAAACACGTTTTATTCCTTGCCTTAGAAAATTTTCCAAATTTCCCTTAGGAAATTCATTATTTGAGTGCCCACTTGAAATCCTCATCCTGAAGGTCGCAGCGAAGCATGGAAGACTTCAAAATCAACTCCTCATCGATAATCTTCAATACCCAGAAGAAAATTTCCTTCAGAACGCGTCAAACTCATGGGTGCACAACGAACGGGTTCATTTAATTTTTCTTGAATTTTGAACCTTAGAAAAATAAATTTTCATTAAATTTAGTCTGTTTCTTCAACTCCAGGCGCATTTCCTTGCTCTGACTTGAAATTTTTTTTATTATCCTGTGAAGCTAGCATCATCGGACTCCTCACCTGGCAATTTTATCCATGCCTCTGAAAATTTCATCTCCTCCATCAGACTTAGGCATATTTTCCTCTAGAGGTGGAATTTAAATATTTATACTTAGAAAAAAATTCTATCATTTCATCACTAGCATGGGCGCATTTAAGCTTTTGTCCTACCACTTGCAAACACTTAGAAAATATTTCTGGCTTCCTTCTCATCTAGGGCGCAATTCATGGGTAGTGCTTCCATTTTGTTACTTAGAAAATTCTTCAAGCACTTCTCTTCAAGGTAGGGCACATTTGGGGAGTTAGACTTCAAATTTCTATGTTTAGAACATTCTCTAGCTCTCCACAAGTTAAGGCGTATATCACAGGGGGCCCACTTAAATTTTGTATGACTTAAAGATTCTTTAACAACCTTCTTAAATAGCTAAGGCGCATGCATAGGGTCAAACTTCAAATGTAGAACACTTGCTTCAAAAGTCAAGGCGTATGGGATGGGGCCCACTTAAATTTTGGACGCCTTGATTCTTTGTCTTCATGCATGCATGTGTTCTTGTCTTCAATTGGACGTATTTTGTCCTTTTCCTCCTTTGCATGCATTTGCTTTGATTTTGTCATCATATGTCTTGCATGCATCTTAGGCGCATATGGGTGTGCCTACTTCAAATTTATAATACTTAGAATATTTTCTAAGTCTTTATGCAAGTCAAAGGAGCATTCAGGGTGCTGAGCTTCTAATTTTGAACATTTGAAATTCTCTCTGCCAATTCTTCAACTAAGGCGCACTCAAGAGATCATGCTTTCAATTTTGAAATACTTAATAAATCCTCCAACTCCCTCCACTAGTCAAGGGCGCATTTGAGAGGTGGAACTTCTAGTTTCATGACTTAGAATATTTTCACCTTCATCTTCTCTTCAAGGGCGCATTTGAATGTGTCTCCTTCAAATTTGCAATGCTTGGAAATTTTCAAGACCTCCTCTCATGACCTTAGGCGCGTTTGACTCCTTGAGCATCAAATTCCCATGACTTAGAATATTTTATACTCCCCTCATGACCTTGGGCGCAAATGAGGTCCTCTACATCAAGTGTTAGCACTTAGAAATTTTCACTTGACTTCCATTTGGCAAGGGCGCATATAGAGGCATTTGCTTCAAATTTACCATACTTAGACAATTTCCTCCAGCTCCTCACAAGTCAAGGCGCAAATGGAGGGGTCTTCTTCAAATTTCGAAGACTTAGAATATTTCAAATTCCTCCCATTAGTCTAGGCGCCAATAAGAGGTCTTGCTTTCAGTTTTGAACACTTAGAATATTTTAGAGTCCCATCTTCTAGCAAGGGCGCAAATCATAGCTTGAGCTTTCAATTTCAATGCCTTCACAAAATTTCTTGTCTCATCTTCAAGGTTAGGCGCATCTGGCATGCTGAACATTCAATTTCTACTCCTTGGAGGACTTTTGCTATGTCATTCTTCAAGTGGGCCACAAATAGGAGGGGTGAACTTTCAATTTTGACACTTAGAAAAAAATTTCTCATCTTTACTCCTTGCTGGGCGCATTTGGCATGTGCAAGTGGATGAAACGTGTTGACCCTTTGACCTCCTTGCAACATGGGCGCATTTTGACCTTGAAGCTTCCAATTTTATAACTCAGAATATTTTGCTAACCCTTTTCCAGCCTCTCCACAAGTCAAGGCGCAAATGGAGTATCTAGCCTCAAGTTTGAAAGACTTAGAATAATTTTTCAACTTTTGAACCTCAAGGGCGCATTTAAGAGGTAGAACTTCTAGTTTGAAGTACTTAGAAGAATTTCCATGTATCCATGCAAGGTAGGGCGCATTTGGGGTCTCCTACTTCCATTTTTTTCACACTTAGAAAATTTCTTCATGGCCTCCTCCTAGTCAAGGGCGCATTTTACCCATGGAGCCTCAAATTTCCATGACTTAGAAATTTTCAGGGTCAACTCTTCAAGCTTGAGGGCGCATTCAAGATGTTTAGAAAATTTTCATCATCCTTCAGCTTTTAAAGGCGTTCTTCACTGGCTGGACTTGAAAATTTATCAATTTTAGTGAATTTTATGCCATTTGTCAAATTTAGGGCAACCTGATCACGCTAACCCTAATTTGCTATTTTTAGAAAGTTTTTCAATTTTGCACTCCAAGCTAATTCCCAGCTCCAAAAAGGGTGGATTTTGCTCTGTTCTGAACCTCGGGATGTGTTTGTGCTACTAATGCCTGATATTTGCCTGTACTTGCTATTTTTAGCAACCTGCTAAAAATAGCAACTGCTCAGAAAGTCTTCAAATTTTGTGTGTTGATTACCTGAAGGGTATTGATCGTGACTGGATGCTGCTTTGGAGTGACTGTCCTATTCTGCCGTTGATTTTAGGAAACCCTAATTTCTCTGTCCCAGCCTACTAAAAATAGCAAATATCTGATTTTACATCTTCTGCAACTTCGTTTGTCTTGAAATTCGCGCCAAGGATCCCTCATCACATGTTTGACCTATTCAAACTGAAACTTGATGTTGACCTGCCATTTATAGTGACTTACTATTTATAGTAAGTGCTTGTTTTTGAGACTTCCTTAGCTCCGTTTGACCTCGTTTCAGTTGCATGACGATCAGTTTGCAATTCTAGAGTGTTGAACAACTGCCTGAGTGGTACCTGCTAAAAATAGAAAGTGGCCAAAAAAGGTGACCAACCGGTTGCCAGATGATTTTGCATGTCATACTGCCCGAAAAATCTCAAAAAACCCAGAAAAACCCAAAAAAATCTCCAACATGCAAGCACTGGCTAAAAATAGCAAGTTTCCGAAAAGTGATCAGTTTCACTTGCATGTTACACCGTTGCGAAGCTCTTGAAAAACCCAGAAGGAATATGTCGACATGCACCGAGAACATCTGCATGCGAACCCTAATATCGGCCTCCGAAGGCTGAACTCTGAAAGTTGTCGTCATGTTTTGCATGTCATATCACTGCGAAGGTCTCAAAAAACCCACAAAGAATCTCCGGACATGCATTGAAGAACTCTGCCTCTAAGCCCTGAAAATTGCCTCCGAAGGCAGAACTGCTAAAAATAGCAAGTTGTCCGTTTTAGTTCAAATTTAACCTGAGTAGCCTGATGTGCTTTGGACGCAGTGTGACTGTCAGAATCTCAAAAATGCTGAAGGATTGCCTGTAATTGCACACTTACTAAAAATAGTAAGTAGTCAGAATCTGATGAAATTTCAGTAAAAACTTGTTAGAAGTGTGGTGATCATCAATGTTAATCTCAAATCTCAATTTATTCACCTCGTTTGACTTCAGATTGGCTGAAAAGTCAAAACCCTAATTTTTCGGACTTGGCCAAAATTTCAAGTTTAAACTCAATGACGGGCACAATCCTGGAAAGACAGACAGTAGAAAAGAGAGACAAACCAAAACGACCGAAAAGCAAAGCCAAAAATTAGGGGGTCCCCATTTGCAATGGGGCGATGTGTGAAAAACGTCACAACACTTAGCCACTCTTTTGATTGTAATCTTAGCCGTCCATTGGACTGGGCTATCTATAAAAGGGGGAGTCCCCCTCATTTGTACCTCATTAGACTAGAGATTGGAGATTAGAATAGAGGCTAGAGCAGAGAAGCATTTTGTTTGATAGCTTAGCATAGTGTGGAGAAGAAGGAAAGTTTTCCCTTTGAAAACTTTTGTAGAGATTGTTGTGTAAAACTTTCATGATAATAGATCTTTTCATTGATGGTGGAATTCATCTTTGTCATGGATAGCTAGCAAGGTCTCTCCATCCTTTCGGATCCAAGTAGCATAAAGTAGCATAATTTTCATCTCATGCAAGTAGTTTACTTTGATGTGTGGTGTTTTATTGAGGTAGCTTCATTTCATTCCATACCACTAGCACCTTGTTGATGACAAGTTCGCCTTGCGTGGTCTACTGGAAATTATCTTGAGTTTAACTTCGATTGTGATTTGTATACTTATATGCGTCGTCCTGATGGTATATGTATGCTAAATTGTAATCTAAATATCTTTTGCTATCCCTTTGAAGATTGCACCAATTTTGCTGAAGTTGTCCGACGGGAGGCTAGGTGAAATTCGGTCAAAGTCTACTGAAATCGAGCTCCACATATCTTACATTTAGGATAGAATTTAGAACTACCTCTCCCTTATACTCATTTATTTTCAGTCTATTTCTAGTTAGCTTTAGGAATACGTACTTATTGCCAAATCATCCACATTATACAAATCCCTTCCAATCATCCATTTACTGTTAACTGCAAGAACCCTGAACAATTGTGCAAGTCCCCTCGTGAAAACAGCAATTCACATCAAACCAACTGAGGGTATTCCAAGTATTTCGGAACCTTGGAGTTGAACGTGCGAACTTTCTCGCAATCTTAGCGCACGGAATACTTTGATCAAGAGAGAACAGAGTAGCCTTCGGACTATTTTGTTCTGCTGATTGGTGCGGTCATAAAAATCACATCAACAAGAAACTGGCGCTAGAAGGAGGGCCTCCGAGGTTTCTTTGCAGCTAACAAACACGTTCAAGTAAAGAAGGGATTTTCATTCAAAAAGAAATTCATTGGAGAAGAAATTATCATGAGTAAAGATGGTGTTACCGCATAGAGAGATATTTCCAGTGTTGCAGCCTAATTTGGGATTCAACGACGATCAAGAAGACATTCTTTCAAGACTAAACAATCTCGTGTGGAGGACAAAGGAGAACTACGCCCAGTATATGCGAACTTGCTTTGTATTGGAAGAAGAAGAAGAGAAGGCTATTAGATTCAAGTTGCAATTGAAAGAGATTTGCTAAATCAAAGACAACCACTCGCTCCTGTTCCTCGCTGTCAGTAATCAGCTACATCCTGGATCGAGTCAGTTCATTCTCGCCCGATAAGTTGAAAAGAATTTTGAGGTCCGCGCCAAGTTCATCCAAAGACTTTGTGGAGTTAGAGTTACCTACTCGAGCAAGGAAGAAAAAAGAAATCCGTTCAAGTGAAGAAGTATTTTCAAACGAGGAAACTCAGTCAAGTGAAGAAAGCGGAGAAGAAATTTCAAGTTTGTTCTGAACTCCACCAAGTACTTCAAGGTTTGCTCAACCAAGAACAGTCCAAGTCACTACACCAATGTTTATTCAGCAGCTAGTTCAGGCTACCACACCTCCCCAACAGCAAGCAGCCCAAGTTATTGTTTATCAAAGGCGACAACCAGTTCAAGCAATGGCTCAACCAGGAGGTCAACCAGGGGGTCAACCAGCTCCAAATGGTGCTACGTGGTTGGTTACTAATCCGTCTCCGCTTGAGTTTGCTGACTACCACGACATGCCAAAGAATCTAGAGCATTTTTGCACTAAGTTTCACGTTCATGATGTCAACCGTACTGGCGAAGACCATGTCAAGATGTTCGAAGACCACTTACGCAATAGGCAGATTGCATATGCAGACGTGGCATGTAGACTCTTTCCATACTCTTTGGGAGAGGAAGCTCACCACTGGTTCATCCATCTGCCAATTGGATCAATAAGGACATGGGAACAAATGAAGGAGGCCTTCGTCGGAAAGTTTGGTATTCCCATTACCCCAGTAGAGCTTTTCCGCCAATTCACAGAAGTAAGAAGACAAGACAAAGAACCTATTCATGCCTTCAACAATAGATTCCAGAAAGCTCTCACAAGGCTACGTACTCCATACGTTGTTGCAGATGCTAGGGAAAACTATTATGCAGCCTTGGATCCCTTGACTGCAATGTTCGTGAAATCTCATCCCACTCCGGCAGATATGAATCAAGCTTATACTAAGGCTGTCGAAGTAAGTCAAGGTTTAGGGCAGAACATAACTGGGCCCTCGTTATACACTGGCTTGGCCACGACAAACAATCAAATGCAGACCCTTGGTTCAACATGGAATCAACAAATCCCTGCATTGAATCCTGTTCCGTAACCAGCTTATCATGTTACACCACCATTTGATCAATTAGTTCTCCACCCTGGGATACCTTTATCCCAGACTCCAACAACACACCCTGTCTACCTCCAGAGCACAGTGCCATCGACAAGGACTTAAGAGGAAAAAGACGAAATGAAAGAATTAGTAGAACAAATGAAGAGGATGTCATCTGAGCTGACTCACCTCAGAAATCAAAATAATCAAATGCAATCCATGTTGAAGAATTATCAGGCACATCCAGGTGCCAATCGAGGATACCAGAATAATCCTCCACACCATCAAGATGCCCATCAAGGACATGGCCACGACAACAGTCATGGGTATCGAAGTAATAATCAAGGATATCAAAAGAGGTCTTGGAATACAAGGCCCAATAACGGAGGAGTTCCATCACCGCTAGATAACCCACCACCTCCGGAGAACCGTCCCACTGACAGAGTTTTCTTGGCAGAAGCAGCCATGTCAGGATGGTGTCGACTTCACAACACAAGTCAGCACTCAGAGCTCCAGTGCCATGAATTTCAAGTAGCTGCTGATATTTTCAAAGAAGTAAAGAGTACAGAAGGTACTGAGAATCCTCCAACTACGGGATATGAAATTGTCCCAGTGCAAAGATATGACCAAGCTTTAATTCTAGAAGAAGTTAATGTTTCGCCTGGATACCAAAGTTACATGCCACCATCTATTAATCATAGATTCCCGCCAGCATCGGCAAATGGTCCCGTGGGGATGCCAGATGATCAAGCTGAAGAGACTCAAGCTTATTCTGAGGCTCAAGTATATTCAGAAGTTCAGGATGGTTACTCAGAAGAGCCTCTTGGTCAAGACAACTATATTTTTCCACCTCTCAATAACAACGTTTTAGTAGAAGGGAGAAGAGAGGTGAAAGCTTTTCAGACATCTGGAGCACCCAAAGTGTACCAGAGAACTTATCATTAGAAAGAGCCCCTAACGTCATCAATTCCTCCGAATAATTTCTCAACTCCACCGAATCCAAATGTGAGCAATAATCCAAATGTGCCTCGGGATTCTCCAGAGTATAGGCAACAAAATGTGATACAGAACAAAAATGGATAGCAGACTATCCAACAGCCGGTCCACTTAATGCAGTGTCCACAAAAGGAAAATCTTCCAAGAGATGATATGAAAAGGCTAAGTTCCTATGTGCTAGATGAAGTTAAGAAGATAAAAGTTAGTCTTCCATTATATGAATTAATGAAGATTTCAGAAGTCAGGGATACCATCCTGGGAAGTTTGTATGAAACATCTGCTGTGAAGAACACCTCTCAGGAAGCACCTAGTTCATCAAGGAACCCTCCCATAAGCACGCAGTCTCGTCCTACATAGAGCGCAAATATCGTAGAAGAGGTGCCTCATGCGCCATTCAACATTTGGGAGACTCCACAACAATCTCAAGGTTTTGTGGGAATGGTACAAGGAGCTTCAAGTGAACCTGAGAAGCCGAAAACTGAAGATAAGAGGAGAGTTAGATTCAATTTGCCTACAGAGCAAAAGCAGGAGCAAACACAAAAGGTTACCCATGATAATCAAGTTCCACAACGGGATGAAAAGAATGAAAAGAAGAATATTATACCAGAGGAAAGAAAGAAACCAGTGGTATTTTACCAGGGGAAGGATGAGCCTGCCCCATTCCTAGTGTCAGTTAGAATCTTTGGAAAACTATTGCACAATTGTTTGATTGACTCTGGTGCTTCAAGCAACATCATGCCACTGAAGGTGTGTCAACAATTGGGTATAGTACCACTTCAAACTACCAAGAAGGTGACCCAGCTAGACAAAACTGAAGTTCCAGTTGTCGGTGAATTAAATAACATCCATATTCAATTGTCAGCCAATCCCCGAGTAGCTGCATTGACATATCAGTAGTTGATATACCGGATGGGTATGGTATGTTGCTGACTAGGGACTAGGCCAGAAAGTTGAATGGATATATTGCAACTGATTTTTCCCACATGTGGCTTCCATGGAGAGGAGTCCAAAATTAGATCAAGATTGACAGCACACCAAGGCTTAAATTGATGATCACGGAATATGGTGAAGATAATGAGATTATGTTTGTAGAGACTAACTTAGGCTCATATAGGCCTGTCAAGCAAGAAGTATTGATGCTGCAAAGCCCAAGTGAAGCGAAGACTTTAGAAGATGCCATCACCTCCACTGAAGTGTTGATTGAAAGTGATTCAAGTGATGGTGAAAGTGGAGGAACGTTTGAAAACTTCAGGGATTTTGTCCTTAACAGTGTGAAACAAGAAACAGAGTTTGGTAAAGATGCCTCTATCAAGAATTTACTGCTTCCCAACTGGTGCAGAATACATGAAGCCTTTCATTCTGAAATCACTTGTGCCATGTGCAAAGTGGCACTAGAGTAAGTTGCAAGGCTCGTCCCACAGACTTCATTGCAAGAAAAATATCAGAAGATGAATGAAGAAAACAGTGTTTTAATAGAGGAACTTGTAAAAGATGATACAATTCAGTCGGAAATTGAAGAAAAAGTTTCAGAGGTATGCAATCAAGAGGATACACATGTCCAGTCTCCCAGCACTCCTACAGAGAATCAAGTATGGACTTTGAGGTTCGATGGGTCAAAGTCGAAGAAAGGCAATGGAGCAGGATTTTAATTAGTTAGCCCGACAAGAGAAGCTTATTTGGGTGCTTACAGGCTCCAGTTTTCATGCACCAATAATGTTACTGAATACAAATCTTTAATTCATGCATTGCTCCTAGCAATTCAGAAGGGAGCCAAGATTGTACACGCCATAGGAGATTCTAACATCGTGGTTCGCCAGGTAAGGACGCAGTTTGCTTGTCACGACAAGAGGTTAGGCCGCTATCGAAATAGAGTATGGGACCTCATAGAAAGCCTTGATGCATTCAATATCAAACAAGTGTATAGGTCCAAGAACCCTATTGCAAATTCTCTCGCGCAAGTTGATAGCTCATTGGAACCTTTAGCTATGGAAGGATTAAAGAAACTCACAGTGGAGTTGGTCTCAACCCCAGCAATCCCTGACAACATAAAGAACTTCCAAGTGTTCGATGACGATAAACAAATTCTGGATTTTCTCACATGCTCAGATGTGTTTGAGGCACAAATCATTGATGAAGAAGAAACTGAGGAAGCTAAATTCGACACGGAAGGAATTCTGAATTTGAAGACGAATGTCATTCCAAGAGGAATGGTTGAATTAGAGAGATTGTTCGATACCGATAAACTGAGCAGAAATCAAAGTACTCAGGGTAATGATTGTGAAGTTGTCAACCTAGGGACAAATGAACGAGTGAAGAACGTTTTTATTGGAAAAGTTTGCACACCTAAAGAAAGAGAAGGCATCTTGAAGGTCATAAAAGAATTTCTAGAGGTGATAGCCTGGGGATACAAAGATTTGAAGACATATGATACTTCATTAATTACACATACAATACCACTGAAGCCAGGCAGTAAGCCATTCAGACAAAGGAAAAGGCCAGTAAATCCCTTATTAGAGCCGTTAATCTACCAGGAGGTCAAGAAACTTCTTTCGGCTAGGATCATTTTTCCAGTAAGGCACTCCATGTGGGTCGCCAATCTTGTTCTAGTCAAAAAGAAGAACGGAGAAATAAGGTTGTGTGTAGACTTCCGCAATCTGAATAGGGCCTCCGAAAAGGATAATTATCCTTTGCCTTCATTAGATGAGGTATTACAAATAGTGAATGGTTCGCAAATGATGTCCTTCTTGGACGATTAATCAGGCTACAATCAAGTGATGGTTGAACAAGAAGACAGACTAAAGACAGCGTTCACCACGAAATGGGGAACCTTTGCATACAGAAGAATGCCTTTCGGCTTGATCAACACAGGAGCCACTTTCCAGCGAGCTATGGACATCGCCTTTCAAGACCTGGTTGGAAAGTGCATAATTATCTACATGGATGACCTGACTGTGTTCTCAAAGAAAAGAAGGGACCACGTTGAAGATTTAAGGAAGATTTTTCAGAGATGCAGAAGATTTGGTGTCTCCCTAAATGCTAAGAAATGTATATTTGGCGTAACAGAGGGTAAGTTATTGGGTCACGTCATCTCAGAGAAGGGTATATCAATTGACCCCGAGCGTATTGAAGCTATTTCAAGGATTGGCTTGCCAGGTAGTCAGAAAGAATTAAGATCATTCTTCGGCAAGATCAATTTTGTTAGGAAGTTTATAATTGGATTTGATAAAATAGTTAGGCCGCTAAATGAGATGCTGAAGAAGAATGCAAAGGTTGAATGGACCCCACAAACTAGGAAGGCTTTTGATGAAATTAAGCAAGCTATAGTAGATGCCCCAGTGCTGGTCGGTCCAAACTACACAAGGCCTTTCTATCTGTATTCGTTTGCCTCAGAGCACACATGTGCAGCGGTGTTGACCCAAAGAACAGAAGAAAAGGACGAGCACCCAATTGCTTTTATGAGTGCACCCTTGAAGGAGGCAGAATTAAGATATCCGAGCATTGAAAAGCAAGCATACGCTCTGGTGAAGGCCGCCAAGAAATTTAGACACTATATCTTGAGAAGTAAGGTCCACGCAATTGTTCTTGATGCTACAGTGAAAACTTTGCTGATGCAGAATGAGTTAGGAGAAAGAAGAGGCAAGTGGGTCGCCACTTTGCAAGAATACGATATAGAGATACAGCCCATTAAATTGGTCCGAGGACAGGCTTTGGCTCAGACGATCGCAATGGTTGGTCTAGAATTAGTTCAGCAAACATATGTATTGGAGGAGGTGTCTCCCGGAGAATGGTATGACGACACAGTTTATTATCTGTTGAATCACAGATGTCCTCGCCACTTGAACCCAGTGCAACGAAGAGCTTTAAGAATGAAAAGTCAGAAGCTTATGCTCTAAGGATCAGTTCTTTACAGAAGAAATTATGAAGGCATTTGTCTAAGATGTGTAGGAAAACAAGAAGCAAAGCAGTTAATGGAACACTTCCACGAGAAGTTTGGAACTGGACACGGAGGAAGTTTGGCCACCGCCCATCAGATTCTGAGAGCAGGATATTATTGGACCACGCTCTTTAAAGATACATATGAGCACGTAAAGGCTTGTCATATCTGTCAGACAGTTGCAAATAGAGGGAGACATCCTGCTATGCCCTTGCAACCAGTGATTGAGGTTAGGCCATTTGCAAAATGGGGTTTGGATTTTATTGGAATGATCAATCCGCCATCTTCAGGCCAGCATAGATACATCCTGATAGCAACAGACTACTGCACCAAGTGGACAGAAGCTCAAGCCTTGAAGCAGTGCACATCAGAAGTGGTCATCAGGTTCCTTGAAGAAAACATCGTCACAAGATTTGGATGCCCACATACCTTAGTCAGCGACAATGGTTCAGCCTTCTCCTCACTGAAGTTTTCAAACTGGGCCTTTGAATATGGAATCACATTGAAATTTTCCTCTAACTACTATCCGCAGGGGAATGGACTAGCAAAGTCCACAAATAAGAATTTATTAAATGCCATTAAGAAGCTGTTGGATAAGAATCCTAAAGATTGGCATACGCAATTGAGGTTTGCTCTATGGGCAGACAGAATTAGAACAAAGAGTTCCTTGGGAACGTCTCCATACCACTTGGTCTACAGACAGAATCCAGTCTTTCCAGTACAGCTGAGGATACCAACTCTCCAGTTCATTCAAGAATACCTCGAAGGAGAAGATCAAGTTCAAACAAGGTTGTCTCAGTTGATGCACTTAGAAGAGAAAAGAGATGAGGCACTTGAGAATCTGGCAAAACACCAAGCAGTGGTGAAAAGATGGTTTGATAAACAAGCTAAGATCAAGTCTTTCTGGATTTCTAACTTGGTCTTATACTAGGACAAGGTCCACGAGAAGAAAGGAGATCACGACAAGTTCGATAAATTGTGGTTGGGCCCATATCAGATTGCTGAAATCCTTGGAGATAATGCATTTAGATTGCGTACATTGATAGGAGAGGATGTCCCGTTGCCCGTCAACAGACAATTCCTCAAGCATTATTTCCAGTCCTAGGTTCTCTCCGAGAGCTTGCTTTGTAACATAGTTAGATTAGGTTTGCTTTTCGTTGCTTTCCTGTTTTCCTTTGTTTTGGTTTTGGTTTGGCGTTTCCGTCCCTTGAGTTGTCCGCTCAAGTGGTTTTGGTTTGGAATGGGCAAGGATTTAGGGTTTTCCCGTTGCAGAGGGGGTGATGATGGTTTTAACTTTCACAACGTGGTTTCTTCCACTGGAATTTGTGCAAATTTTTGAAAAGACTGAGGTTGTTTTCCTCTATCATCATCCAGTTTGGAATAAGCTCGTCTCAGGAGGTTAACCCGTTATTGTGTCTTAACACATGAGTCTAAAGACCTTAAATACTTTACCTATCTCCACCCTGAGTCATTTTGGCTTCTTGGGAAAGGTCTTGGCAGGTGAAAATCTTACGTCTTGCTTCAACGCCACTACAATTCTCAAACCCATTGGAGGCTTCAATGCCTGCCAGCCAATCAAGGAATTGACGGAGAAATCAAATGAAGAAAAGAAAATGTGTTTAAAAGAAACATCTAAATATCAAGAAAATGAGAAATGAAAAGAAATATTATGAAATATTGGTTTTGGGAACATACGAGTAACTCCACCAGGGCTATGGACGCCCGGCCGGCAGTGGAGCAATATTCATGAGAATTATAGTGATAACCTCATCGGGGCTATAGACACCTGACTGGCAGCGAGGCAATGTCCAAGATGCTTTTGAAGTTAAGATATTTATATAACCTGCTACGGCCAATTTCGGAAGTCGAGATGGTTTAGAGATGGAACGAATGCACACACTCACAGGGTCTTAGATGAAAGTGTTCTGATCCAATATCGGATTTTTCTCCCCTTTTGAGTAAGTGTCCTTTCTGTATGATGGTTTGAGGAAGATTAATCAAGGTTCAATTCTTAAAGTGTTTTTCAACACTTTCCCGTGGAGTCGCCAGATGTTGTGACCTTTTCACACATTGCCCCATTCAAAATGGGGACCCCCTAATTTGTGCTCCATTCTGGTCTTTTGGCTTGGGTTTTCGTCTCTCTCTCTCTCTTTCTGTCTCTTTTCTATCCGCCTTTCTGGGGATGTATCCACCGTTGAGCTTAAACTTGAATTTTCGCCAAGTCCATAAAATTAGGGTTTGTACTTTCCCGCCAATCTGAGGTCAAGCAAGGTGAATAAATTGAAAACAGAGACTAACATTGAGGTCAGTGTGCTTCTAGCAGGCTCTCAGCAAATTTTCATCAGATTCCGGCTACTTACTATTTTTAGTAAGTGTGTAATTCCAGGCGTTCCGTCAACACTTTTGAAGTTTTAACTATCACACTGCATTCAGAACACATCAAGCTGCTCGCATGCAAAATTTGAGCTGAAACGAACGACTTTCTATTTTTAGCAGTTCAGCTTCCAAAGCAAATTTCAGGGCTTAGATGTAGAGTTTTTCAATGCATGTCTGGAGATTCCTTTTGGGTTTTCAGAGACCTTCACGACAGTATAACATGCAAAGTGAGATGGTGACTTTCAGAGTTCAGCTTTCAGAGGCTATTTTTAGGGTTTGCATGTCAAGGTTTTCTTTGCATGTCGGCATATTCCTTATGGGTTTTTTGAGAACTTCGCAGTGATGTGACATGCAAACGAAGATGGTCACTCATTTAGCAACTTACTATTTTTAGCAGGTGCGTCCCGGCAGTCGCCTCCCAGCACTTCAGAATCACAAGCTGATCGCAATGCAGCAGAAACGAGAACAAACAGAGATCATTTGATATGCATGCAGAGCAAATTAGGGTTTCCAATTTCGGGACCCAAAATGAGGGGTAAAAAGTCAGAATTTTTGAAAATCGGTGTAAACCACCGCGATCAGCATCCTTCAAGCTATCTGCTGGTAAAATTTGAAATCAAACGAAGCACTTACTATTTATAGTAAGTCATTTTGGAAACAAGCTAAAAATAGCAAATCAATTACATGCGCCGATGTCAGCAGGTAGGTCACGTGGTGAGGAGCACCTTTTTCAAATTTCAAATCAAACGGAGTTGTGGAGATATCAGAAGCAGGCAGTTTCTATAAATAGCAAATCACCTTCAAAAATGGGCTAAAAATAGCAGGCCAACTAAAAATAGCAATGTCAACAGGTTGATGAAGTCATGAAGATCCAGTGTTCAAAATTTTAGAACGATCTGAGCTTCAGAAATGCAAGAATTGAGAAACTTACTATTTATAGTAAGGCATGGAGAAGCTGGCAAGGACGAGGAAAAATGGCTGAGTCTGGAACTTCTTCCTCCACCACAGGTGAAATGTGCCCTCAAGCACAAGATGCTAAATTTTTTTCTAAGTCAGGAGTTAATCCTTCACCCATGGCCAAATGCGCCTTGCTTGATGAAGAAGCAAAGATGTCCAAGAAAAACAATTCTAAGTATAAAACTCGTCCACCTCCTATGGCAAAATGCACCCAAGAAGGATAGTAAGTCAAAGAAGTCAAAATGTTTCATCCTCCTCACCCATCAAAATGCGCCTACATTGAGAGAGTTGATAGCAAAAATTTCTAAGGCATGGAAATATCCTCCACCACCCCCCAAATGCGCCCATCCTTCATGCATGTTCAAATGCACCCAAAAAGAAAGAAGTCAAAGGAGTCAACAACTTTCATCCTCCTCCTAGGCCTAAATGCCCCCAAAAGAGGGCATGTAAGGACAAAAGAAAGGAAGTTGAAAGGTCACAAGAAGGCGTGGTAAAAGTTTTATCCCTCACACCTTGCTAAATGCGCTCAAGCTAGTCAACAAGTCAACAACTTTCATCCTCCTTCTAGGCTCAAATGCGCCCAAATGGGGCCATGTGAAGATGAAATAAGGAAGCCCAAGGGTCATCCTTCACATATGTTAATATGTGCCCAAGATTGAAGTGGGTAAAGGGTGAATAAAATACAAGGCGTGGTGAAAATAAAGTTGATGCTAGGTGATAGAAATTTAATAGAAAATATTGCCAAGGCGTGTGAAGTGAAGTATGCTAGGTGTGGTTTTATCCTTCATCAAGTATGCTATGCGCCTAAAGTGGAGTGTAAAGGTGGTGGAAAAAAGTTGATGAGAGAAAATTTTGCTAAGTGGTGAATAAAAATGTTAGGCGTGGATTCAAAGTATATCCTTCATGATAAGCAAATACGCCCAAGGTGATGGAAGTGAAGTATAATGTGCTAGACGTTGAACACAGGAAAATGAGTAAAGGTGAAATTGAAAATTTTCTTGAGGCAAGACTTTCATAGTGATTCAAAATTTTTTTAAGGAAAAATATTTTCTTCCATAGAAAATACGCCTAGACCTAAGGTGGTGAAATTTTTCTTGAAGCATGAGCAAATTTTCCAGTGATGAAGTCAGAGATGCTAGCACTACAGGATTGATAAAAAAAATTTAAGTCAGAACAGCACAAGATGTTCACAGAGATGAAGAACGGGATTAAAATTGATTGAATAATATTTTTCTAAGGTTCAAAAATTTTAAAATTTAAATGAACCTGTTTGTTGTGTACCCATGGATTCATCGCGTTTTAGATAAAAATTTCTTCTGGGTACTGGACGTTTGTGATGAGAAATGGATTTCTATGTCTTCCGCACTTCGCCAAGGCCTTCAGCATGAAGAATTTAATCGGTGCTCGAATTGTGAATTTTCCTAAGGGAAAATTTTAAAATTTTTGAAGGCAAAGTGAATAAAATGTGTTTTCAAGATGAATTTCTCCAGACAACGAATTTGAAGTGAATTGCCTAGATATTTTTGATTGAATTCTTCATAGATGAATTTTCCAGAGCGTCAGAGGTGATTAAAATTAAAAATTTACGAGACAGAACTTCGACTAGCGAATGGAAATTGTTAAATTGATGAGTTTAAATTAAAAAATTTCAAAAGTGAATTTAAAATGTGACAGTCTGTTGTACCCCAAAATTAAATTTTTTTTTACACTTAGACATTTTGAAGAAATGAGTAAAATTCTTGTTAAATCAGTCAAAAAGGTCAAAATTTGGGTGTGCATGTCTTGCATGAGGGGTCAAAACATAAAATTTTCAATTTCTGACGATCTGGGTCTACTAAGAACAGCTTAACCTACAAAACCCAGATCTCAGTTTTTCATCCCTAAAATTTAGGAAAACTGCTATTTTTAGAAATTTTCTCGAAATAGTAACGTTTTCTGGGTTTTTCTAGGTTTCTTCCGAAATGGATACTGGCAAAAGTTTCTAAAAATAGAAAGTTGGTCCGTCAGGGTTCAAACTGATTTTGATTGGCTCAAAATATGTCCCTATCAGGCTGGTGCAGTCAGAATCTCAAAATAATCAGTTTTTCCCTACTGGGTCTATTCTGCTTTTTCAGAAGCACATTAGGAGTTCTGAGGTCATCAATGAAGGTTAGCCGGCTACCAGGTGTCAGATTCAACATTCAGAGCATGCAACAGAAGATGAATTCATGAAGCTGTCACGAAGAACGAAAAAGAAGATGAAAAATGATGAAAATTTTCTAACACTATTAAACATGAGCGCCCCAATGAAGAAAGGGCGCCCATCTTTTTAGGGCATCAGATGACAAAATTAGGGTTTGTGCCTCCAGTCAAACTTGTTCCTTTCTCTGCCAGCTCCGCGACGAATTCAACGGCCCAGTTATCAGCTTACTCAGTCATCCGGAATTCAGCGTTGAACGGAGGTATCCAAACTGATGTCAGAACACAGAAAAATGAGAAATATCAAAATTTGACCAAGTCTGCATAAAGTGGGCGCCCCTGGTGAAGAAGGGCGCCCAGCTTTTTGAAGGGGCAAATCCAACAATTAGGGTTTGTCAAAGTGCTTAGTCTCTTCAGTGTTCAATCAGCTTCGACACGCCTGCCTTCGTCAGATCATCCGACTGCCCGATCTCCAGCAGATTCAGATCGAAGACGAAGGTACAGAATGAAGATTTCAAACTCGAAGATGAAAATTATGAAAAAATGGCTTAGTTTGGAGAAGATGGGCGCCCCGGGTGAAGAAGGGCGCCCAAGTTTTCAGAGGGTAAAATAGATGAATTTGCAGATGAGTGACTAATATGATCTCTTCACGATCGATCTAGCTTTCCAATGAGATATCCAGCACATTGATCGGAGGTCATAGTCGCCAGATACAAGAAGCCAAATAGGGAGTCCGACGAAGGCTGAGAACGAAGTTTCAAAAGTAAGCAACAGAAAGTCAAAAATAATCTAAGTCTGGGTGAAATGGGCACCCCCAGCCAAGATGGGCGCCCAAACTTTTGAGGGGTTAAAATCCACCTTTTGATAAAATTCATCCCAGAAGACCCCTTCTCATTCTTCGTCAGCTTCGCGATGAGCATAGTCTTCAGTCGATCCGACGCTCGGAGCTCCAGATTCGATGAGATCGTCTGTAAGAGGAGTTTATAAAGAAATTGAAGATCAGAAAAATGGCTAACACTGTGAAAGTTCGGAGCCCCTCGAAGGAAAAGGCTCCCATGAATTTGAAGGTCAAGATCAAGTTTTTAGCCAGAGGTGCCTCCAGAACATCTTTCTCAGAATCAGTCAGGCTCCGCCGTGAAACCTTCAGCTCGCCTATCAAATCAATCTACAAACAGGAGATCAAAGGCGAAGTAGGAGGTCAAAATGATGAAAAGTTGAAAATGTCAAAATTTTGGTTAACACTGGATGAAGTAGGCGCCCCTGGTGAAGAAGGGCGCCCAACTTCTCATGCCTTATAGAATTTTTTGAGATTTTCAAAAGGTTTCAAAATTGCAAAGTGAGGGAAGATGGTGTTCAAATATATTGAATAGAGATTTAGGGTTTTGGAAATAAAAGCAAAAGAAAGCAAAGTAAAAGCAAAACCCTAAGTCTATTTAACATCTTTGTTTTATGTTATTTTCATTATTTTTGCAGGTAGCCTTCAAGGGAGAAAGTTGGAGTAGCAAGTTTGAAGAAATTTTTCAAGATTCAAGAACATAGCTTGCTTGCTGGTTTTTCATCATATTTTTCAGACCAGCAACATAAACCATTGCTTTTTCAAGCTTTTTCATCCAGAAGATCAAACTTTTCAAGAAGAAGACCAAGGCATTCCATTTTTCAATCATCTGGGTCTTTTCTCTTCAATCTTTTGAAGGAAATTTTCAAGAACTTCATCATGTTGCAGCAGCTGCTTTTTCCTTGCATGTCAGTGAAATCTTTAGAGTTTGCAAATTTTGATCATCTGGGTCCTCTCAAAACAGTCTTCTGGAGAAAACCCATATCACAGCTTTTTCAAGAAAATTTCAAATTCTAGGGTTGGCTGCTTTTTCGATCAGCCATCAGTGTTTTGCAATTCTAATCAACTGGGTCCATTTCTAAAAGTATTCTGAACAAAACCCAGGTGCCAGCTTTTTCAGTGAAAAATTGAAGAAATTAGGGTTTGCTGCTTTTTTAGTCAAAATTCAAAATTTTCAAAAACGGGCGATCTGGGTTGTCTTGCAATGAAATTTTGAGCAAAACCCATATCTCAGAAAAAATTCCAAAAATTTGTCCATTTGAGACTGAAAAACCAGCATTCTAAAAATAGAAAGTTGCTCAAGACTTGTCTGAACATAGGCGAGTTTACAGTCATTCTTCAAGGTTTTCAATATGGAGTACACTCCCCTCGAGTTTCAGACCGAATCAGCGCTATGTCAAAACTTCATCATCTCAACTGAAGAATGAGAGGAGGTGTGATATGAGAAAAAGGAAAGGTATCAGAAAAGCGTTGTGCAATACTCTTCTGTTGGAAATCAAGCGAAGTGTCAAAAGCATAAAGTTGCAGAGCTGCCAAGTTATCAAATTTGTGAGTCATCTTTTGGGGCAGCGATGTTTCAGATAAAATTTTCTTCTGGGTACTGGACGTTTGTGATGAGAAATGGATTTCTATGTCTTCCGCACTTCGCCAAGGCCTTCAGCATGAAGAATTTAATCGGTGCTCGAATTGTGAATTTTCCTAAGGGAAAATTTTAAAATTTTCTAAGGCAAAGTGAATAAAATGTGTTTTCAAGATGAATTTCTCCAGACAACAAATTTGAAGTGAATTGCCTAGATATTTTTTATTGAATTCTTCACAGATGAATTTTCCAGAGCGTCAGAGGTGATTAAAATTAAAAATTTGCGAGACAGAACTTCGACTGGCGAATGGAAATTGTTAAATTGATGAGTTTAAATTAAAAATTTTCAAAAGTGAAATTAAAATTTGACAGTCAAAGTTGAACTTCTAGAAGAATGAGATTCCTGACGTCAAAGGACAAGTGTTAGAAATGCCAGAGGAGGGAAATTCGAATGAAGTAGTGGAAATTTAATTCACTGGCTAAACTTAGCCTCTTCTAGAAATCGATTTTCCTATAAGTGCTGAGGGTCATTCACTTCTTTTCACAGCTGAAGAGAAATTCGATTTGCTTTGAGTCCAGTGTTGAGTTTGAAATCTGTTGAAGAAGTTCGAATTTTTTTTTGAAGAGGAAGTTGCTGAAGACTAAAGTACTGAGGGAGTTCGAAATTTTGCTGTGGCTGCAATTGTTGAAGAGATTCGAAATTTTGTTGAAGCTGAAGGCTGAAATCTGAATTTGTTGCTGAAGTTTGAAGTTGCAATGCAAGTGAGAAGTTCGAATTTCAAAGAGTGCAGTTGCTGAAGCTAAGGAAGTGCGCACTTGCCAAGCTACTTGAAATTGTTGAGTGCGAATTTAAAAGTTCAACTGCTGGAGTAAAGTGGACGATTTTATCAAGGCTTGAAGTTGCTGAGTGTGAAGTGAAGTTGCTAAAGCTTGCTTAGAAATTTTTTAAGTATTGAAGATGGTTGAAGCAAGGGTGATTGGCTAAGATAACAATGGTGCATCCAGGCAAGCGGTTATAAAGAAGCTGAGCAAGTTTTTCTTGCCGGAATCGAAGTTTACTTCGAAGTTGGGCAAGCTGGCGGATACGAACTTGGGCTCCGTCAACCTAGAGACTTTCAAGAATCGAATGTTGGGGATTGGTAATCATCGACCTTCGAACACTTCGCACAACATTGTTCGAAGTGGGTTATATGCAGCTGCTGGTTTCCCTCCAGCCATTCAGTGTTCGGAGCTAATGATGGAGTGTGCCAATTGTTATGAGAAAGATCACAGATCAATCATGTCACCAGATGGACAAGTGCTCGCCAACCTCACTCATGTTGCCATTGGTGAAGCCTTTGGAATCCCAGTGCATAGAAACATGATTTACAAATCAAGGGAGCGAGCTGAGCGAATGTATGCTTCTGCATTCGAGAGATTTACAGAAACAATCAATACTCACTGGATGAGCAACCCCAAGCCCTCTCGCACGAAGCTACCGAGGCAGATTATATCAGATGACTTGAAGCAGGAGTACTGTGATCTCATTATGATGTTGAGTAGAGTTGGAGGTTGCCCTCAAGCTTTTATTTTCGAGCCGTGGATGTTCTATTACATCAACCTTGTGCTGGAAGGGAAGAAATACGTCAACTGGGCTGAAATGATCAGTGACAATTTGCACGAGCAGCTCCTGAGCTTAAGAAGAACGAAGACATTCTATATGAGTTCTTACATCATCTACATGCTGGCCCATATGACGAAATATAGAGGAATTTCATACTGTAATGTCCCATTTTTGACAGGCACCAGCTATTTGTTTTTAGCCTTTAATTATCCCCGAAGGCTAAAAAGGGAGAAATAAGGGGAATATATTAAATTAATTACTTATAAGGTTATTAAAAATAAAATATTAAAAAGTAACCTTATATTTAATTAATTTAATATTAAAGTGACTAAAAATAAAATAATATAAAAAGTCACTTAAAAGAATAAAATAATAATTTATTCTAAAAGCTTCTTGAAATCTCTTGTCAATTCTTTATAAGGGGCTTTTGGAGGGCATTTGAGATATCCTGAGAATTACATTTCACATATCAGATTTGGAGAGCTTGAATGCTTGAAGAATTGTCTGAGGGTTTGAATACTCTAAGGTGCCAGGTTCGGTTGTGAGATATCAACCCTAGCTAGGAGAAAGTGGAGGATACTTCAATCCTTCAATTGGTTGCAAAATTTTGTGGCTTCAAAGCCAAATTTTGAGAACTAGAGGAGGATCGATTTTTCTCATATTTGCAGATTGGTGAAACATCTTTCAGTCAGCTTGTAAGGACGAATTGGTCAAGGAGAAATCCGTTTTTGGTGAAGGAAAGATTCTGATTATATTTGCATGATATTTCAGTTCCCAAATATCCTCTAAAAGGGACGATTTTGGTGGCATAAGGAGGCCCGAATTTCTGTCAGTAATCAAGCATGCTGGGCGCACCTCCCACAGGGGCGATTTCTTATTTTGAAGACTTTAAAAATCAGATAAAAATCTGAGGAGTTCGCAGGCCTTCTTGGAGCATTGGCACAACATTTTGGGACTCTTTGGCATCATTCACTTGAAGATTCGTACGATTTTATGAAGCTGCAGCATGTTCCCAGGTTCCATCGAATTTGTTATTACAGTCATTGCATTTCAGTTTATAGTTCTTGCATTTTAGAATAGAATAGTGCATTGCTTGTAATCAGCTTAAGGCTGTCATTTAGTTGTAATCATTTCACATTCTATCTGACTGGAAATTCGCATTTGTATACCAAGAGTCTTGGTTGGAGCATATTTAGTGGTCATTCCAATTGTAAAACAATCATTGCAATATATATAGGAGTTATAAGGGTTCATGGCAATTGTTTGTTTATTGTCAAGGCTGATTACATTACAATTGTTTGATAAAATGTCACTCCAACTTCTCTTACATAACTAGTTGATAGTTTGCATGCCAGGTGTTTGTAGAAATACCTCTTGGCTGTAGGTGTGCATTTCATATCAGAATTTCATGTATTTGCATTTGGAAAAGAACAAAAAGAAGTTGCATCTCATTTTAGTCCTCTCATTAGTTACCTTGCAATCATTTTTTATGCTTCATATTATCATTGGCATCAAAAACAAATCAGACCCAGCAAACTGAAACAAAACAACAGCAAACTAAGGTTGTGAGACAAGTGTTTGACAAAATTACCAAGGCACAAAAACAGGGGAAAAACATCAGATTTGTCAAGGAACTTTACACATACAAGGAGCCTGTTGGTTGTGGTTCCCATTAGTTTAAAATTCATCAGGCTTGTCCGCAGTTGCATTTGACTAGTACCACTTATGACAAGCGTGTCAATGACGCCTTCACCATGCACATCACGAGACTGCTTCAGGAGCGGATGCATCACAGAATCTCGAGAGAAGCCCAAGAATTGATTGAAAGGTATGGGTGCTGGTTTATACAATTTCCAAAGTTTTCTTACATAAGGTTGCAAGGATTTTCGTCATATCCATATAGGCTGCCTAAGTACCCAACCAACAGAATATTAATGTTAGAGATATCTAGGCAACTGGTTGCCTACGATAAAATTCAGAAGAAAAAGAAGGGAGGTGTTGACTTCTCAATTGTCATGGGCAACTCCAATGAAGTGTGTCCTTCATTACAGGCAGCTAGAGAAGCTGAGAGCGAGCTTCAGTTTTATCACTTTTCATATCACACCAGCCGACAGCACTATGATCCGCATAACAACATGAAATGGGTACTGTCAGATGAATTTAAACATAAGGCAAATATTGAGGATTATTGGGTTGATGCATCAGACGAGGCTGAAGTCAGGAAAAGAATGTTCTCTCAGTTGCCAATAAACATGATCAGGGAGGGTGAAGTCATTCCAGTACCATACCAGGTAAATGAGGACATGGACGTTGTCCATCCAGATTATGAAGCAGTGAGAGATACTCCACTTCCACTCCCGGATTGGTCAGAACCAAAAGGTGCTGACTTGGAGACACTTTCCATTCCAGTTTTGACATTTACCAGGGCATGGGTTGACAGGCGTGTGAGCAGGTTGAAGAGTAGGTCGATTGCTTTGACTTACAATTTGATTGGAGATCACAGGACACCTACCACTAGCAGGAAAAAACAAATCACACGAGGTCCGGAATCTAGAAGGAAAGAGCCAGTTCGGTAGGAACCCATTCAGCCGGAGCCTCCAAGAGTTGCAGTTGAATCACCCACGCCATTGGAGACACGTTCTCTAAGCATACAGGAGGTCTCTTTATTTGCTGATCAAAGAAATGCATTGAATCAAGTGCAAGTGGTACAGAAAAATAATCAGCCACCACAGAGAGAGTCAGTTGGCCAGAGTGTCAACGCACCTACTAGAGATGATCAGCAAAATGATGAGGGGACTACTACTGACCCTCAATTTCAACAAGAGTTAGAGACGGCTTTGGAAGATGATGATGATATAGTTTCAGGAGATACTCAGCCTCTTGAGGACGATGAGCCTCACCAGAATGACGTAGAAGTTGAACAAGTCCGTGAAGTAGAGGCACAAAAACAACAGCCATTTGATATACAGTATACAGTACCTGATTGGCTCAGAGATAGGATGAGGAGGAGGCTCAGCGAAGAGATTGATCCAGCAGTTGAAATGGAGGAGTTTTTGAACAGGATCAGTGCACCTCCACAAAAGAAGAGAGCACGAAAGTTTTCAAATATATCAATTGATGAGGATGGTTCCCGCACACTTCACATGGCTATGCCATAGGTTGATTGTGATCGAGATGAAGCAGTGCCAGAAAACTACGTGGTCACAACTTTAGAGTTGGGATGCCCCACAGGTGCACAGATTATAGAGGAATGTGATAACTCCTATCACGCCCTCAAGGACAGATTATTCAAGAAGGAAGGAAAGTACAAGAAGTTGAAAAGAGAGCATAAGGCTTTGATAGGATATGTGCAGCAGTTGTCTCGTCCTCGTGGGCAGGAGATTCTAGTGATAGAACTTCCAGCTGACATACCTAGAGAGTCAATCGGTGGCTTGTTGGAGTTAGGGAAGATGGCACAGGAGGCAGACAAGTGGGTCACGGGAGTTCGTGTTGAGACAGAAAAGTTTATGGAAGACCTTGCTCTTGCTTTTCAGCAAGCTTCCAGTATTTTGGCACGGGTGGAGGCAGTTGATCAGGCCTGAGGTGATGCTTTTGTTTATCAGAGCAAAGTAATTCAGCATCTTGAGGCGTTGAGACATGTTCCTTTGCGGTTGCTGATTGATGAAGGGGTTAGTCAAGAGAATGACAGGTATGATTTTTCTAGATGGTATTCTTCAGCAATCACGGGACGTGGTTTCTTCGACGCAGCACAGGCAGATTCAACTAAAGTACGGAAGGCTATGGCCAATATCATTGATGGAGTCCAGAATACTTTCGAAGCCATATTTGCTAGACGGTTGAATCCAGATGAGGTGAATGTTGATAATTTGAGGGGTAGGCTGGTGCCTTTCTTTTTCAGAGGTGAAGACCTTCGTACAAGATGATTTTAAGAATACTTCCACTTTCTCCACCTTGATCTAGAGCACGCAGGATTCCTTGGTTGCTTGGAGAAAATCTTGTGCAAGGCATGAACAGTCTGTTACGGTGTTAGAGTTCCAACTTGATTGCATTCCACCCATTTCAGTTCAGGAGGTTGAGGCTGTGCTTGGCAGGTTCATCGAGTTTGTAGCCAGAGAGAAGGAGAATGGGAATGCACTACTAGACGACGATCTTCTAGAAGACTGATTGTGGGCATTAATTGCCTTTACTATTTTGGGAGTGAGTGGGAGTCTTTTCTCATTTATTGCACCACTCCCCATTCTAGCAATTTTTAGGGTTAGGGCTGAGGTGGCTTATTCTTAGCCACTCTTTTGATTGTAATCTTAGCCGTCCATTGGACTGGGCTATCTATAAAAGGGGGAGTCCCCCTCATTTGTACCTCATTAGACTAGAGATTGGAGATTAGAGTAGAGATTAGAGCAGAGAGGCATTTTGTTTGATAGCTTAGCATAGTGTGGAGAAGAAGGAAAGTTTTCCCTTTGAAAACTTTTGTAGAGATTGTTGTGTAAAACTTTCATGATAATAGATCTTTTCATTGATGGTGGAATTCATCTTTGTCATGGATAGCTAGCAAGGTCTCTCCATCCTTTCGGATCCAAGTAGCATAAAGTAGCATAATTTTCATCTCATGCAAGTAATTTACTTTGATGTGTGGTGTTTTATTGAGGTAGCTTCATTTCATTCCATACCACTAGCAGCTTGTTGATGACAAGTTCGCCTTGTGTGGTCTACTGGAAATTATCTTGAGTTTAACTTCAATTGTGATTTGTATACTTATATGCGTTGTCCTGATGGTATATGTATGCTAAATTGTAATCTGAATATCTTTTGCTATCCCTTTGAAGATTGCACCAATTTTGCTGAAGTTGTCCGACGGGAGGCTAGGTGAAATTTGGTCGAAGTCTGCTAAAATCGAGCTCCAGATATCTTGCATTTAGGATAGAATCTAGAACTACCTCTCCCTTATAATCATTTATTTTCAGTCTATTTCTAGTTAGCTTTAGGAAAACGTACTTATTCCCAAATCATCCACATTATACAAATCCCTTCCAATCATCCATTTACTGTTAACTGCAAGAACCCTGAACAATTGTGTAAGTCCCCTCGTGAAAACAGCAATTCACATCAAACCAATTGAGGGTATTCCAAGTATTTCGGAACCTTGGAGTTGAACGTGTGAACTTTCTCGCAATCTTAGTGCACAAAATACTTTGATCAAGAGAGAACGGAGTAGCCTTTGGACTATTTTGTTCTGCTGATTGGTGCAGTCATAAAAATCACATCAACAAATATCTGTATTTTATTTTCTGCAGTTGAAAGTTATAATGAATATTTATTGGCTACACTGTAGAATGCGTGAAGGGGATTGAAGTTTTGTTTTATAAAAATAAATAAATAAGTTGCAGCGCACCACCCATACTATAGCCTGCATTCTCCATTATAAAAGTTGAAAACTTTGGTTTAAAACAAAGCTCCAATTGCTCAAATAAATTCAGAACTGTGTTATTTTATTAATATCAGCACACACACATATAAATATATATATATGCGGGTATAAATATATAATAAAATATTTTGTAAAAATTGTGAGTATATATATAAATTGTTGTTGAAAGAGGAAAACTCTCTCTGTATATGTATATATATATTTGTAAGTTTATAAATATTGGGGGTTTTTCGTAAGTATATTATTTAAAAAGGAAAGTATATTATTCTGATTTTAAAATGATATATTTTGATATCATACTTTAATTTTATATTGATAATTTTTTGATTAAATATGTATATGAATATTTATATATATACATATATTTATATATGAATGTTCAAGATCTAGTAAAATTATAATTTTGATTTTTTAGAAAGTATTTAACTTGTTGGTAAAATTATAATTTTGATTTTTTTTAAAAGTATTTAACTTGCTAGTAAAATTATAATTCTGATTTTTTTAGAAAGTATTTAACTTGCTGGTAAAAATTATAATTCTGATTTTTAGAAAGTCTTTAACTTGTTGGTAAAAATGCATTATTTCTTTATGCTTTATGAGTAGACTTCCAGGACAGGATGCCGAAGGTGGACCCACAGAGACGATAGTTTTACTTTTTCTAAAACTATCATTTATTTTATATTTAAGCTTGGCCAAGCAATGTAGCATTGAAATAGATGGAAATAAAAGCTTAGAATTAAATGTTATGTAGGTCTCTGTCACCTCCTATTGCAAGAAATATGTTATTCTTAGTATAGGAATGCATATAGGCATCAGGCTTACATCGAGAGTTCCCTTTTGTTGTATTTTTCCAGGTTGCTAGGCTCCTCGAGCAGGGTTGGGGATTTCTTCGAGATATGAAGAAACCTGGGGAAGTCATGTGCTTCGTGGTTGGGTGGAAAAGGCACCTTAACCGCACTCTTGGCCCTCAGCGCAAGAAGACCGATGGAGTCGAGGCAGATGAGGATCAGAGATTTACTTGTCATGGATATATTTTCTATTCTATTTCTTTATGGCTAGCATAGCCCATTTGTACATTGTAACTTTATTGGTGGAAATAACGTTTATGTAAACTGGTTTATTGTATCATTGAAATAGATGATTTGTTTATTGTATCATTGAAATAGATGATTGATTTATCATATCATTGATAAAAGATGATTTGTAACACCCTTAGTGGTGTATGTACATTGATAATGTTATATGAAATGCGCATTGAGCTTTTACTGATAAATCTTGAGGTTCATGTTATGGGTATATCATGTCATAGATGTACCTCTAACTCCTTACCTGAAATGAATATTACTCATATGCCATATTTTGTATGGAATGGAATTCTTTCGGTCCATCACACTTAAGGATATCCTGGCTATCTTGCTTTATCTCTCTCACCTTGGGAGCTCTACTTTCATCAAATGCTAAGTCTGCAAAAGACATAGTGTCATACTTGTACAAGGCCCTGAATGGTGACATGCCTATCGACATGTGGTAGGTAGTACCATAACAATGCTCCCCTAAGTATAGCCATTTGATCTAGGCATTTTGCTGCCCCACGACATAATTATGTAAATTCCCCTCCACCCACTTATTTACAATCTTTGTGTCTCCATTTGTCCGTGGATGGTAACTAATACTTGGGGAGAACTCGATGCCAACCAATAGGAACAGCTCTTTCCATAACACACTAAGAAATTTGTTGTCCCAATCATTGGCAGTGTTCTTCAAAAGCCCATGAAGTTTGAACACTGAGCTCTAAAGAACAAATTTTCCACCTAAGGTGCCTTATAATTAGAGGAAATAGCAAAAAAATGTGCATACTTCATCAATCTATCAACCACTACATATATGCAATCTTTGCTTTGGATTTTTAGAAGACCAGTGATAAAGTCCATTGATATACTCTCCCATTAGATGCACAGGAATAGGCAATGGCTGTAGCAACACTACAAGGAAAGTATGCTTAGACTTGTTTTGCTGACAAGTCATATACTCTCTGGCATATTGCAAGACATCGCTCTTGAGACCCTTCCATGAGAATCTCTCCCTCATCTACCTATAGGTTTTGAAAAACCCTAGATGTTCTGCTAGAAACTCTCAAAATCTTACCCTTCATCTTAGATTCAGGTATCAAATATATTATGTCCTTGTAGTATATCACATCATCAACTACCTTATATCTATTATCCTGAAACTTTCTATCCATGAGCTCACATGCAATTGTATTCTTGGAATACTCAACCACAAGGTGAGCCTTCCAATCGACTAAAATCTTTAACATAGAGCAAAGTGCGGGTCTCTTGGATAACGCATCTACCACAATATTCTTTTTTCCCTTAACATATTCGATATCAAAATCATATGCTTAAATCTTACTCACCCACTTTTGCTGATGTTCATTCAAATCCTTTTGCTCTAAAAATATTTTAGACTATTGTGATCCATTCTGACCACAAATTTTCCACCCACCAGGTTTTGTCTAAGACTCTAAACTTTGCCACTGCATGCATGATGGCAAGCATTTCCTTGTCATAGGTGGATATAACTACTCCACATCTCTAAACTTCCTACTCTCGTAGGCTATGGGATGCCTGTTTTGCATAAGTATGGTGTGTATCCCTTTGCCTAATGCATCACATTCCAACACAAACAGTTGAGAGAAGTTTGATAAAGCTAGCACTAGACAAGAACTCATCACTTACTTGAGCTTATCAAATGTAATTTGAGCCTCATCTGACCATCTAAATGTACCCTTCTTGGTGAGATTTGTAAGAGGTGCGGCCAACTAGGAAACCCCTTAACAAATCTCCTGTGGCAACTACATAACCCAAGGACCCTCAAGTAAAAAATGTTCTTCAATGGTGCCCAATCTAGAATGGCTTGTATCTTCTCCCAGTGCATCTTTATACCACCAAGACCAATCACATGTCCCAAATATAAAATCTTTGTCATTCCAAACTCACATTTGGAAGCCTTCGCAAATAGGAACTATGCCTCCATAATGCCCAACACCTCATCTATGTGCCTAAGGTGATCTTCGCATGTCTTATTGTATATCAGGATGTCATCAAAAAAGAACAATACAAATTTCCGCAATTGCTTATTAAATATGTGATTCATACATGATCAAAAAGTTGCAAGTGCATTCATAAGAACGAAGGGCATAACCAAAAACTCATAATTCCATGGTGGCATCTAAATGCTTTCTTATGTATATCCCCTTCATGAACCCTAATCTGATGGTACCCTGAACGAAGATCAATCTTCAAAA
>VDFB02264934.1:0-41779 GCA_007258455.2 Sequoia sempervirens
GAAATTTTTGAAAATGCAAACATTCCTCACTTAGTGGTAAAAATTGTTTTATATTGGTCACCTTCTTTTACATATACTCGGTTACAACCCAAAAAACCATCAAGCAATGAAAACATCTTTGATCTAGTCATGGTCTACAAGATCTTCTACATTGATGGCAAAGGATAGTGGTCCTTGATAGAGGCTTTATTCAAATCTCTGAAATCAACACAAAGCCTAATATCACTGTTATTTTTCCAAAATAGTACCATATTAGACACACAAGAGCAATATTTAATTAGATATATGATTCTTGATTCGATCAATTTGGTGAGCTCTTGCGTCATCAATGCTTCGACCTTAGGATTGACTGGCCTTTGTTTTTTGTCGAATGGGATTTGATCCTTCTGCCAAGTCAATGGTATGTTGAATTATTCCTGAGTCATACCCTCTAAGATCATCATAGGTCAAGGTTATAACCTTGTCATACCTAGAACATAGATATTTTAGTATTTCCTTGTCTTTTTGTAGAATGTCCCTTCCGACTTTCAACAAATTTTTTGCTTCTGAAATGGAGCTCTTCATAATCCCTCACATCTATCATGAACCTCTATTTTCTATTTCTTGCATCCTCACAGTCAAAGAGATTCTCAAGGGATATTAAACCTCAAGGAAGCTTATTTCCCTTTATCTAGATAACTTGCTCTTCAGGAGATTCTACTCCTCATTGTTAACAATCTGAAGCTCTTCCTGATTTCTATAGAAAGCCAATTATTTGAATATCATCTTCAAATACCTAATAGTTTTGATCATTTTCAGGGATTTTTGGTCGGACGATGATCTATACTACACTCTATTTTGTTGTTGAATTGGAAACTAATTTGAATTGTGAACCGATTAAAGCCATCTGATTTGTGACACTATTTTGAGATTGAGGAATTACCTGTATATTGAAAGCTTCAAAACCTTCAATCATATCCCATATTCAATGTCTATATGACTTCATTCTTGTATTCTTCATAGCCGCTTGCCCATGGACCTGGATCACAACTAACTCTGAGTCTTTGAATCCTTGCATTCTCTTTACGCCCATTCGTTATACAAGAATCAGAGCATGAACTAAGGCTTCATATTCAACATCATTATTTGAGCAAGAGAACTAGAAATGAAAATCCTTGAGGGTCTTTGATCCTATTAGGGACACTAATCAGTCACCCACTCCAAAATTAGCCTTGCATTTGGCACCATCAAAGTATAGGGTCCATAGATGGTTGTCACCTGAATCATCATATTCCTCTCGATCCTTTATCAATTTCGGAAAGCCTTAATCATCATAAAAAATTGCATAGGCGCCTAGCCTCATTGTGTTAAAGTTGTCAAATGGGTCAAATTTGATGAATTGGTTGAGGAGGACCTCCTCTTCAGGAGTCTGATCACTCGTGCCTTCTTCATCTTCCAGTATCTCTATGTGTAATATCTCTCCCTTTGTGAAAATGAGGTATTTGTTGCTTCAAAACATAGGACTACACTGTCCACTATGTGTTCTGGATATAAAGATTCAAACAAGATTTTCATCTTTTCCCCATGCTTGGTCATCAATATCAGTTGGGACAAATCGAGCCCCAAATACCAACCAAGCTTTGTGGTGAAATCTCTTGAGAGACTCATCCTGAAGACTAGGGGATTTTATATTACCAATACTTCTTGTGAGACCGTTTGACTTGGACATGAGAAGAGGGTCAAAGATAGATCTTTTATTTGACCTATAGTTGGAACCTTCTTGTCATCCAATTGCATGATTCCCTTCTCAAGTGGCTCATATTTAGGTTTCAGGGCATCATCCACTTGCTTTGGCATGATTGTTGCACTAGCTCCCAAATCAATGATATTATTATGCAAAATTTTATCTCCCACAAATAGTGTTAAAAAGAAAGGTGTGTGTTTTGGCTTGCTTACCTCTATCTCTTTTACATTATCTGAGTCACTCACAAAAGCTATGGATTTTGGAGCTTGAGGTTTTGACATGGTTTCTTTATCTTTACTTTGATTGCATGATGGAGTTGCATCCGTCTACGGTACTTGTTATTCCTTGTTTAATGTTTCCTAAAGTAAAGTCTTTGTTCAATAATGGATATGACATCCCACATAGATATGTTAGTAGGCACCTTCTTTAGTTGTTCCACCACATTGAGCATTCTGACTAGTTGGACCTTGGACTTGAATTGTGGTATCTCTCTCATCTTTGGAGGAAAAGGATAATCATGAATGGGCTTGGTATCTTGTCCATCTCCTTCTTTGACAACAATAGAGTTTGTGGTTGTTGAGTAGGTTAGCCTGTGGCCTATGGGGCCTACTTTTATTGTAGTGGCAGTTGACATGTCTAAGGATGTGGGAAAGCTTGTTGTACATATTCTTATATGAGCCTTCTTTTAGATCTTGTGTTGTAGTTTGACTGTACTTGCAGGGAACTAGTCATCAGAGCTTCATTTGTGAATACAACAAATTCTTCCTCCATCGACAAAAATAGTTCTTGGTTGGCCACAATATCCAGCTCTTGCTCTAAAGGAATTCCTTTCATTTATGCTCTAAAGAAGGAATTTTCCATTTTAGGGGATTCATATTCTTCCACATTCAAGAGAAGACCCTTGTTTCCTTGTTCCATTATCTTTTGTTACATATTTCCCCTTAGAAAATTTTGGGGCATGTGACTATCACTACATGGGAAGCACCATATGTTCTCGTCTTCCACTAGGTTGTTTTGACATGGGATTAACTCTTTAGTTTGGTTTTCGTTGAATGCTTGTAGCAACATAGTGACTAGGACTATCTAGTTTGCAGATTTTGTTTGTAGAATTCTGCCCTTGATAGGTTTGAGTTGCTTGCTTCAGAGGTACCGCTTGCTCTCATTTGATGAGAATGAACTCATTAGCGAAAGACTGTACAAGACTCTTCATATCATTGATGTACATTGCTATAGAGGAAGAGCTCGACATGCTTGGATGTGTAGAGGGGTACACATACATGGATTGCAAAATGTCCGATGTCACCACTTGTGTACCTGAAGTGCTTGTAGTAGCTTCTTCCTGAAGACCACCAAATATTTCTACAAATATAGGCATCATAGGTCATGGTGGAAGCTTTCCAACATTGATCAAACTATTTCCTACATGCACAACTAACTCATATGTGTCAAGTAAGATATCCCCTTTCATGGAGGTTATTATCACCACAATGTCTGAATTGAAGGCCTTCAGGTAGAACATGAACACCATCACAACTGGCAGCCGAACAGTCATAGGGATTCTTTTCCAAGTTTTGTGGAACCTAGTGTTTCATGGCCTCTTGTGGGGCTCTTTTGATGGTGATCAATTGATGTAGCAATTAAGAGTGATCTTCCCTCTCTAAGAAGTGTTTGAACAACCTTTCTCCAAGTTGATTCCAAGAGCATGGATAAAACTAAAAGCCAAAGATTGATACTAATCTTGAGCTTTCCTTTGAAAAAGGCAGCCAATAGTCTAAGAGCAACATTTTCCTCTACTATGTTATGTTACCCTACATACCACTACTATATCTTGAAGGTGTTTAGAGGAGGTTCTAAAGTCTTCTCTAGAAAATTTTGGAATAGCCTTGAGGGCGTTAGCGAGTATGGAAAACCATACATTTGGGGGTGTAGATGATTGTAGTGAACTACCACTATCCTAGGTTATGAAATTTCTAGGAGCAGGGGCAGCTATATGAGGCATGGAAAAAATATTCCTATGAATAAGATATATTGGTATTCTTATTTGGAAATTTCACCCCTAGGTGGGGTAGATAAGGCTCTAGATTCTGGGATCTTAATTCTTGCTCTATTAATCCTTACCAGTGATATAAAACCTATAAGTCTTCTTCTCCTAGATAGCGAGGTGGGTCACTGGGAGTACTGGAAATGGCCTCTTGAAGATGCTCTTGTTCGGATTCTAGGTATGAAATTTCTAGGTTCTTTCCTTGGCTTGATTTAAGAAATATTTCAGACTTCTAATCAGACATTCAAAAAAATTCATGTCCCATCGAGTGTGCTAGGAGAATAACTCTTGATCATCAAAGCTTGTGCCTCTCTGAAAGCCTTATGGGAAATTCAGTGAGTGGGGGACTGATTTGCGCCTCACTAAATATCTCTGGGATTTTCACAGAAAGCGAACTCTTCTTTGAGTTTTGGAGAAAAGGGTAGAATAAAATGTAAACATAAAACATAAAAATGGTGATGTTCCAAAGGTTTTACAACATTTTAAACCCAATTACTTTTCAATGAATGATATATTAGACACAAAATGCCACAACCCTTCATTGTTGGGAAGAGAACAAACAACAAAGGCTAAATACAAGAACAGTGTGGTCTTTCAAATCTCCCCATAGGTAGTGTTCATTAAGGTCTGATCAAGGATAAAAGTTTCCAAGCTTAGCATTAAAACATTCAAAAATTGTATAGACCCTTCCTCTTGTTATAGCATAATATGAAGAAACAATAAACCTTAAAGAAACTAAAAAATTTCAACTAATATAATCCAATTTGCACAAGTTATTATCATCCCACATTTAAGTCTACAACATGGAAATCAACTACTCAAACTACTTGAATTAATCTTAACACAATGTTTCATTCTGAATGAAAGCATAAAGAAGGAAACTTGACAAAGGTCATAATGTGTATAGTCTCAAATATTTCTTCCAAACTATTCATGCTTAAATATCAAATGAACTTAGAAAACAAAGGTCAGATGCCAATCCGATAATAGTTTAAGTAAAAATAATATAACATGCTAGAGAAAAGTAGTGTTCTGCTAATTACTTATGAAAATATATCTATCTTCTAAGCAAAACTAAAAGAACTTTTTTTGTAAGAAAATAAAACTTGAACACTCGAACTCTTTCTTTGAACCCCTTCCTCAGTCATCACCTCCCATTTATATTTGAAAAAAGAGAGAACCACTGCCACATCCTAGATTTATATACTGCCAGATGCCAACATTTGATAGATCACAATTCGATCTTAGATCTCTTGTTAGGTCATGACAATCTTTGCTCATTAATTCTCAACTGACTCATTTATGTCATTTTAGATAGTTAGCAAAGATCGCTATTTGAAAGTAATAAAATCTTAGAAAACAACCGAGTAGAAATCTGGTTGACCAATCACATAGATCGGTGGCACTGACTCAAAGTTTCCATCCTGAAAACAAGCAAGACCGAGCATGCTCTGACAAACTCCAAAAGAGATTGCTTATGTCTGATAGAAAAATGGATCTTAGACATTTTCATGGTCATTTAGGTCTTTTTCCTTTGATGCTTGGCCTATTTTTCCTAGATTTAATGTTGAAATGTAACTTATGTGTTCACATTAGGTCCTAAATATTCAAATTATGATGTCTTGTGAAGGTGTTGTGAAGTGTTGTAACACATTTTTACACTTTTCTAGACTCTTCTTATTATATTTCATCTAAAATCACCTTTTTATCCCTTACCAAGTCGTATTTTAAAGAGTTGTAAAGTCTTGTAACAAGTTTTCATGCTTTTCTAGCCTTGTTATCACTATTTACACCGTTCTTATGCTTTATTTGACCCCTTTATGCACTCTTAAGCTTTAATTAAGTGTATTTTTGAATGTAAACCCAAAAAACAACATTAAATGCAACTTAATTCCTGACACCCACTTACAAGCGTGTATGTGTAGGATCATGATGGGCCAAAAAGTGGCAATATGATGGGTATGTGGCTGATGACTTTTTTTACCCAAAATTGATGAAATAAAAAGGGTTTTAAAGGAGATTCTCATATTTCCACCAATATAAATTATCCTTTACTTTGAATTTAATAAGTAATTATTATTCATTTTCTATTCTAATTACGACTAAAGTCTTGATTGATAGGTTGATTGAAAAACATCTATAGCTTTCAAATTGCATCACATTTTTTGAATCCTAAACATGTGTCACATTCTATGCTTTGCATACTATAGGATTAAAAATTAAAAGTTTAATTTCATGAAGTTTTGACTAAGTACGGTGGTCAGACATACAAGTTTTTATATTTTTAAAAGTTCTAATAAAAATCATAATTAATTATTTACTTGGAAAAAAATTACAAGAAAATATGCATCACATCGGGACACGAGTTCTCTACTTATATCTAAAATCTTATAAAAAAATATTATCATTTTATTGTGGTTAGGGTGGTCAGACGTACACCTACTTCTTATTTTTTCCTAAAAATTTAAGTACTACTACATTAAAATTTCAAATTTTCACTAAATAGATTTTTTTTTTTTAAAAAACCTAGTAGTTTAGAAACTACATTCAATTTTCTACAGATTCTATTCTTACATATTTTTGAAATAATATAGATAACTTATTCAAATTTTTATGTCAAGTTGCCTAGCTTTGATTTTTCTAAATTTTTGGCCACTTAAGGGCATGTTTTTCCATGATGATCCTGCACATACCCAAGCCTAGAGTGGGACCCATTCACCATGGGTGGTGAATGAGTCCTTCTTGGCTCCAAATTCAAAATAATTCAAAATTTATTTTTGGTTTTTATTCGAAAAGACCTTATGTCAGCCTGTGATGTATTATTGGGTAATTAGGGTATAAGTGTGTACAAATAAGTGTTTTTCCACCCATTTGAACCCCCATTCATTTTTTCATTCAGTCATTCAACATAAATTAGCATTCTTGCATTCAATTCATGAAAGCATCATCCAATCAAGTAATTATCAAGTATCTTGGAACATCCATTGACATATCTTCAGACTTCTTCAATAAGGTTTTGGTGAGTTTAGGACATTTGCATGTTGTTTATTCATCATTCCTTGCTTATTTCATTTCATTTCTTTATTAAGGATTTGATTACCAAAGTGGGATTTGACCAAGGATAAACCCTATACTCTAACCCTAATGTGTGTTTGCAGACTTTGTATGTAGATTTATCAAGAAAATAGGTGTTGGAAAGTGGTCAACAAGTCATCAAAGTGTTTCAAGTAAACTAAACCCTAATTCAAGCTCTGAGACAACCTACAATTTCCATTTTCTATAGACTTGACTCTGTCAACCCAACAAGAAGGCAAGTGTAGATCTGGAGCTATAGGATTGACCTTTGAATTTGTAGAATTTAAGTGGAGGGATGATTCGCCATCAGTGGTGAATGAGTCCCACCTATAGGCTACAAATTTTTAGTTTTTCATAATCGAGTTCCTGACATTTGGAAAGCAATTTCAGGTCTTTATACTAGTAGGAGGACTAATTCACCATCAGTGGTGAATCAGTCCAACTGGTCATCAACATTGATTTCTACCAGTTTTCATAATCTTCCAGGAACAACATTTAACTTTCAGGTGCACTCTGTTAAACATCATTCAATTTTGTTTGCATTAGTTTATGTTTTTAGTTAATTTTTTACATATCACATTGTGTTTTCATACATTGCATATTCCATTAGTTTTGCATTAATAATCAATCAATTTCATCACTTAGTCACATTTATATTATAGCATTTAGTGATAATCACATCATACATTCCTTTATTTGAGTGAATCACCTCAATTTTTGGGTTCTATCTCTCTCCTTTTAGGTGAAAAACCCTAAGAGTGTAAGAGAAGTTCATAGAACATCTCCAAAATTGATGGTTCAGCTTCTAAAAGCACAAAATATTTGTAGCGAAGAGATGACATGTTGAGCGAGTAGGGATTTTTTAGGTTTAAAAAAAAAATCCCCTGAGAAAATCTTCGCCGAGCTAACACGTGTCCTGACCTTCTTCTAAAAGGAAGATGATAATCAAAAGTCATGCAACCACCATGTGGTGTGTTGGTTTTTTTCCCAATACACCTAAAGAATATCTAAATAGTAGCCATCTCCTATATTCAAGACCCTTAAAGTGAATGGCCAACTAACAAGATTTAGTCGAAGACTAGAATCTTCTACACTTCAAGCTTTGTGGGACCTAGGAGGGTGTTCCTTTTAGAATTTCACTTGACCATCTCAATAAATGACATAGCAAGTCACATATTAGTTCCTATAAAGGGTAAAAAACACAATTCACTCAAAGGTTGGTTGGTCTTCAAGAAAATATCCATCAATTTACCAAGAATGTGGAAGATATTCCACATACATGCTTCATTGTAGACAAATTTTAAAAAGGTTTGTATTCTAACCCTGAATCAATATTCTAGTACATTAGTATCGATCAAAAATGCAAATACCAAGACAAATAGACTAGTTCCTTCATCGATTGGGCAATAGAGTCATACACACTACAACCTGTCATGCATAAATTCTTTTAAATCTGATATTTATGGACTATTTCCACAAGGACTTGTGTTATGGAAACTCTCTGGATATAGCTCATAACTTCTTACCAAATTCTTAGTAAATCAATACAAGTTCATGACCCCATTTAAACATTTAATTGATTCATTGAACCAAAGAAAAAATGAATACATACATTCAAATGAAACATTTGAAGATGAACCAAATATGCTTGATATTATATTTAAAACTTGTAGAATGGTTTACAAAGAAGAGCAGATGAAATATATATGAAATTTACTTTTGATGTTAATAATTTCTACATAACTATTTTAAGATTTTCATATGTAAAGTTCAAAACCCAAGACAATTTTACTATCCTATTCTCTGGTATTCCTCTATTATCTACCCTTTACATATCGGACCTAAAGACTCAAAATATTAGAACCCCTGCAAATGAGCCCTAAATTCCCTTTTCTAGAACAAGGGAGCCAACAAGCTTCAAGCTCGAAATGTAGTTAAATTACAAAAAAATCATTTCATACCAAATTTCAACTTCATTTCCAAAATTCCCCACATGATAATTCAATTGAGATGGGGAAAACAAAAATTGTTGTAGCCACCATGAGGAAGAAACAAAGTGCCACCAAAATTCCTCAACCATTAGGTAAGCAGGAAGACTGACGTCCATATCACCATGAGGGCACACAAACAATGTTCAAGGCCCCAAAAAATTTCCATGCACACACAGAGAAAATGATCACCACAGAAATTATTAATCAACCCAAAAAAATTCATTCATCACCACCCTTTCACTAACCAGAAACCCTCTTACCAACAACATGCACACCACGATACATATGGCCACTTCGTGTTGTAGCAAGGGTTGGGGATGAAACCTTAACCTCAGCTTCACCTTTTTCCTATTTCAACATGCCACCATCTTGTCCACTCAGAGTCCTGATAGCCAAAGGAGGGATATATAACACCTCTGCCTCAGGGGATAGAGCTTAGCCTAAGGTTGCGAGGCACCATCGGTAACTAGAATTCGTTTCAGTTTCATAATCGGATGGGCTATCAATAACATCAATATGAGAGTTCTTCCAACCAAAGGAGCCATGCCCATACCTAATTTTCATCTACATTTTGTCAGATGGCCCAACAACTTCCTTCCATTTTGTTCCCATTACTTCTAAGCTCACAGCATAGGCTTTCATTTGGCGGTTGCATCTAGTAATCACAGGAGAATATTTCTTGACATGGTCGCTCTTGTGAGCACTTTGTGTGAGCTCCAGGTCTATTCTGTGAGACTCCTACAAATTGAGTCTAACAGACCTCCACATTAGGATGGATGGGGTGCCATCCTTACTCATTCTGGTATAAGAAAGTATACACTTGAACTTCAACTCTCTGCACAAACTTGAAGACTTGACAACTTAAGTGCTATGGTGAAAATAACAACTCGCCACTTCTATTTATTAAGAAATGTGATGATATGAATCATCAATGCTTAATGAAAAACACATGCGCAAATAGGGAAATTCATTGGCATGTGTATTGTCACCATTTAATTCACAAGTGCATGGAAATCTATAGATCACAGTTCATGATTGCCAGCAATTAAGTCTCTACACACACAGAGATCAATTTGATTGCACTTGCAGAGAGTGTAACATTACTTCCCACTAGTTGCAAAATGAAATGACTATCACATGTCATTTTCCAACTTTGAATATTGACCATTGATCTCACGATGAGATGGAAGCTCAAACAACTCCATTTAGGTTAACAAGGTTTGAAAACTAGTAGTGCTTCACTAATTTGTCTTCAGCCAATGGCATTAACCCACCTCATATGACAACTTCTCCATTAGCGAGCTCCATCCATCTTCACAAACTGAGTGGATTGATCCACGTTTCAAGATCTCACTAATCTCGTGGCTTTTAACAAGCATTCAGTTTCTCCTCGCAAGCCAGTGGGGAACAGTGGAGATTATCCCTAACATTTGATCTCAGTCATTAGTTTAGAACCACACGCTATAAGCTTGATAGTGGAGACTGGGCCCCACGTCCATATGAAGACACACATCTTCATCTCACTATTCTCATGGCTTTTAACGAGCTGGCATTTATCACCAGCGAGCTGGAAGGGTATGGTCAGGATCTCTTTCCACAACCTCAAATCCCAAAACCTGCACACACGGTAAGATTAGCATTTAATAAAGGGCCTTAGTTAGGCCAATAGTGACATGACCCTTGAAATTTGATGACTTAAGCTTAATTCATCGAGGAAAATTAAAGCCCGACTTAGGAAATAGCTAAGGTCAATGGTCGGACTGGGTGATCAATGCTCTTAACTGAAGGGTCCTGTGGGCAGACACATACAATGGCTTCAAGTGATGACTTAATGGACTGGTAACTAGAAAATCAAGTCAATGAGACATTAGAAGACTTGAATTCTTTCAAAGGAAAACCCTACACACACATGGGGACAAGGGTTTAAGAAGCAAATAGGGTCAATAGGTTGCTTAAAAATTGGAAAATTTTGGAAGCTCCATCAGTGGCTCATGCTTGGGGACCTATACCCCCAGTGGGTATAGTGAGAATCTGAATCTCAAGTTGAAGCAAACTAGGTTAGAAGAATAAAACCAAGAGCATGCTCGGACAATCCAAGAAGACATAGCAGAAGATAAAGACACCAAACCAACCTATGTACACTATTTACATAATATATACTGCAATTCATTTCCATAAGGTGGAGGCCCCAGGCCCCCAAAATTCAAGGACAATTATTTCCTCTATCAAATACTTTGGCTTGCTTTGCTGACAATGGGTCCATATGATCATTGTGCAATTCCAAATTACTAGCACCATCACAATCAACACTACCTATGACATTTGATGTAATATTACCACACTTGTCCCTCTCCACAATGGGTTCATCACACTGGACTAGGAAGGTGAAACCCTCATATTCCACTTTCTCATCAAACTTGAAAACCTCATAGACACTTTGGCTCACACTTGGCCAATCTTTTGTAAGCTTAGGAAAGAGAAAAACATGATCAGGCATATCCTCAACCTATTTGTCACAAGTGTTGTCTTCATGAAATGGAAGAAGTTCCATGATAAGGTCCATAAGGTAGGGTACATCTGTAAACAATTCCACTGCAGCTTCATACTAACTTATATCATTCCCCTAGTTATCTGTTCCTTTGAATTGCTCCTCACAGGGATGAAATAATCCTACAATATTGACATATTCTACAAAATCATCAAATAATTCCTTCTCTTCAACATAAAATAATGTTTCCCGAGCGTCCATGTCCTTATCCTAATTCATCTCTTGATCTCCTAATATTGGACTTCTATTTATATCAGGGCTAATATCACTGTGTGGAACACAAATAGCTAACATTTCAATTATCTTTTCAAGTACATAGCTAGTCACCATAGGGAAGTCAACATAATCAAATACATCCCTTTTTACATCCATGCTACATCCAAGGTTGACATCATAATCTTGGACTCCTTTAGCATGTAAGTTATTGTCACATTTGGATGTCATCAAATCTAATTCATTCTCTTGATGCTTGCCAAGTACAATTATTTTAATCACATGTTGGGAAACCAATTCACCAATATTTGTATTGCCTCCTCCATTTAGTTGGGAAAGTACCAAGTACGGAGTAACTTTTTCAAAGGTACGGTTTCCAACCCTAACACTACCTTGATTCTTGTTTGAACAATCCATAACACATTCACTAAAAATATTTGCTAAGTACTCATTAGGGTTATCTTCAAAAAGAGGATTGCCTCTACACCAATAGGAACTATCATTTATAACTTCAATGTTCATTGTGGGTTCATCAAACAAGGGATTTTTCCATACATCCATGATAATTGGATGTATCTCATCTTTCTCATCATCAAAAATCCAATAATTATGATCATTAGTGCATTCAAATTCAGTGTAATCACTTGAAGAACATAGAGAAACATTCTCTACATCCTCCTCATCATTTGCACTCACAATAATAGACCCACATTCAGAAAATTCTTCACATGAAGAGTACTGCTCGCTTCCTAGGAAACACACACCCTCAAGGTTATTAACATATCCCCTACTAGAGGCAAGGGATTCCACCTCCACTTCATATGAAGAATCATATTCAATAGAAGACTATCCAAACTTGATCTCATCAGCTTGATTCCTCATTTGTGCCACATTATTGAAACCAAGTGTATTTCCATCACTAACTAGTCCATGATAAGTACTAGCTGAATTAACTTGGGAAGTTTCATCATTTACCCCTTACATCTACTCACAACTTATAACATCCCAAGGGAGATAATTAGGTACTACCTCCTTATTTTCACAGTCTATTTCTCCATCCTCATCACTACTACATGCACTTGCTTCTATGTTGCTTGTAAAACAACATCATTCAATAGTCAGCTGCTCAAACTCTGATGCTCCTCTCTGATGTGTCAATCTTAACATGTGATCCTCATCTCTATGGCAATTGTTGCTCCCATTTTTTGAAACAACAAGGGTCATGCAACCCTGTTCAATTTCTTCCACGGTGTTTATCCAATCCACTACTTGATCAAGACTATGAGGTTTCTGAATTTTAGGTCATTGGCTAGATCCTGATATATAAGCTACACAAAAAGAATTAATGCACATTAAATCACTAGGCCTAACACTCTTGTGTATCTCCATCAGAACATCCAAGAATCTTGAAAAAATGTCATATGGTGACTGATTTGCATGTCTTTTCATTTCATATAACTTGCCAACAAAGAGAATCAAATCAAACTTTCCCATCCTTGGTTGATGTGAGGTTGATGCTCGCTCATGTATTGCATCTATCGAGAGCAATGTAGATGTAATATCTATGGGCTCATTTTCTTGGAAAACCCTTTTACCTCATGATCTTCTTGGTTCAATAGCTTGAATACTCCTACAAATACTACTAGCAATCATAGGTCCCCTCATAATTGAGTATTTCAAATTGTTCTCGATATTTATGGTCTCTTAGTAAGCTTGTTGTAAGGTGGCAGTCTCTTTATCTCTCAATAAGAAGCTCATCTTACTATCAAATGCTCCAAAATATACAACCAAACACTTTGCATCATTTTTTCTCATATGCTTTGGGATTCCCTTATGACCTTGGAAAAATTAAGGTTGAAAGTAGGGACCAATTCTTCCCTACCCCTAGAAATCTCAATGAAATTATTTCTTGCAACACTTGGGTTTATCCTTTCACCAAACTGGTCCATGAAGGTTTCCATAAGTTCATTCCAACAATGTACAGAGGAAACAGGAAGAAAAGAGAACCAGTCTCTTGCATCTCCCTTCAGGGATTGAACAAAATAGCTTCATCACATCTTTAGGGTCTATTTCATAATCACCCATCACATCAACAAATTCTTGCACATGCTTACTTGTTGATTCTGATTTGTCACCGCTAAATCTTGGTAGTTTGTCCCTGACCTTGGGTGGTACCACATTTGGGTAATCACAAATATTGTAAAAGTTGATAGCCTTGTACCTATCAATATTGAAATTACCTTGGTGAGACAATGACTATTCACCTTGCATACTCTTCTCCATATTTACAGTAGATGGCGTGAATTGACAATTTACTTTTAAGTCTTGAAAATAAATTGAGAATATACCCAACAATTATACAATCTCACTTCAATTCCTTTTACAGATTCGATCCTAAGACCTTGAGCACATGTATTTCTTACAAATGTTGCCTAAAATCTAACAATTTAACATGCTTCTTTCATCATTATGCAGGAATTTAACTTGTACATAAAGCATGCTAAAATATTACTGTCATTCCCTCATCTAGGGCTAATTCACTCATTAGGGAATCATTTACATATCTAGTATGGGAAATTTATCTTGATTTACCAATAATATGCTCCTACTTCTACAAATTCTACGAAAATACCTAGTAATTTGAAGCATGAGGCTATCCTTTTCATTGTAAGTTGTAGATCTGATCAATTAATATAAGCTTTAACAGGTTCTTTGAGTCAGACTCACCACCTCCTACTAGAGGACTAAACTTCAATTGGGATGAAGTTTCTTTACAAGTAGTACACATTCTGGGCTATCTTCCATAGTAGAGTCACGTTCGGATCCTTTAGTCTTTGCTGCACTCAAACTATTTTCCAGGTTCAAGAATTTGTTATTATCCAATCAAGATGTTCAGGTTCGCTTCACCCTTTTACTCTACACTTTGTATCTGCATTTGGAGAATGAGAATTTCCTCAGCAGAGTCACCATTTTGTTGGTATTTTTCCCAGTACACCTAAGGAATCTCTAAAGAGTAGCCAACTCCTATGTTCAAGACCCTCAAAGTGAATGGCCAACTGACAAGATTCAGTCGAAGACTACAATCTTCTACACTTCAGACTTTGTGGGACCTAGGAGGGTGTTCCTTTTAGCATTTCACTTCACCATCTCAATAAATGACATAGCAAGTCACAGATCGATTCCTATAAATGGTAAACAACACAATTGAATCAAAGGTTGGCTGGTCTTCAAGCAAATATCCATCAATTTACTAGGAATGGGGAAGATATTCCACATACATTTTTCGTTGTAGAAATTTTTTAAAAAGATTTGTATTCTAACCCTGAATCAATAGTCCAGTACGTTACTATCACTCAAAAATGCAAATACCAAGACAAATAGACTAGTTCCTTCATCGATTGGGCAATAGAGTCATACACACTACAACCTATCATGCATAAATTCTTTTAAATATGATAATTATGGACTATTTCCACAAGGAATTTCATTATGGAAACTCTCTACATATAGCTCGTCACTTCTTACCAAATTCTTAGTAAATAAATACAAGTTCATGACCCCATTTAAACATTTAATTGATTCATTGAACCAAAGAAAAAGTGAAGACATGCATTTAAATGAAACATTTGAAGATGAACCAAATATGCTTGATATTATATTCAAAACTTGTAGAATGGTTTACAAAGAAGAGCAAATGAACTATATATGAAATTTACTTTCGATATTAGTGATTTCTACATAACTATTTTAAGATTTTCATATGTAAAGTTCAAAACCCAAGACAATTTTACTACCCTATTCTCTAGTATTCCTCTATTATCTACCCTTTACATATCGGACTTGAAGACTCAAAAAATTAGAACTCCTACAAATGAGCCCTGAATTCCCTTTTATAGAACAAGGGAGACAACAAGCTTTAGGCTCAAAATGCAATTAAATTACATAAATTTCATTTGATACCAAATTTCAACTTCATTTCCAAAATTCCCCACATGATAATTCAATTGAGATGAGGAAAACAAAAATTGCTATAGCCGCCATGAGGAAGAAACAAAGTGCCACCAAAATTCCTCAACCGCCAAGTAAGCAGGAAAACCGATGCCCATATCACCACAAGGGCACACAAACAACGTTCAACGCCCCAAAAAGTTCCCACTCACGTAGAGAGAAAATGATCACCATAGAAATTATTAATCAACCCAAAAAATTTCATTCACCACCACCCTTTCACTAACCATAAAGCATCTTACCAACAACACGCACACCACCGTACACACGGCCACTTTGTGTTGTAGCAAGGGTTGGGGATGAAACCTCAACCTCAACTTCACCTTTATCCTATTTCAACATGGCACCATCTCATCCACTCAGAGTCATGACAACCAACAGAGAGATAGATAATACCTTCACCTCAGGGGATAGAACTTGACCTAAGGTTACAAGGTACCGATAGTAACTAAAGTCTGTCTCTGTTCCACTATTGGATGGCTTGTTAGTAACATCAATAGGAGAGTTATGTTAACTAAAGGAGCCATGACCATACCAAATTTTTCTCTACATTCTGTCAGATGGCCTAGTAGCTTCCTTCCCTTTCATTCCCATTACTTCTAAGCTCACAGCCTGAGCTTTCAGTCGGCGGCTACATCTGGTAATCACAGGTGAAGATTTCTTGACATGAACGCTCTTGTGAGCACTTTGTGTGAGCTCCGGGTCTATTCTATGAGACTCCTACAAATTGAGTCTAACAGACCTCCGCATTGGGACAAATAGGGTGCCAGCCTTACTCATTCTGGTACAAGAAAGTATGCACTCAAACTTTGACTCTCTGCACAAAATTGAAGACTTGACAACTTAATTGCTATGGTGAGAATAACAACTCGCCACTTCTATTTATTGAGAAATGTGATGATACCAATCATCAATGCTTAATGAAAAACACACATGCAAACTGGGAAATTCGTTGCCATGCATATTGTCATCGTTTAATTCCCAAGTGCATGGAAATTTGCAGATTGCACTTCATGATTGCCAACAATTAAGTCTCCACACACATAGAGATCAATTTGATCACACTTGCAGAGAGTGTAACATTACTACCCATTGGTTACAAAATGAAATGGCTATCATGTGTCATTTTCCAACTTTGAATATTGTCCATTGATCTCATGGCGAGATGGCAGATCAAACAGCTTCGTTTAGGTTGACAAGGTTTGAAAACCAGCAGTGCTTCGCTGATTTGTCTTCGGCCAATGGAATTAACCCACCTCAGATGACAACTTCTTTGTCAGTGAGCTCCATCCATCTTCACAAACTAAGTGGATTGATCCACATATCGAGATCTCGCTACTCTCGCGACTTTTAACAAGCATTCACTTTCTCCTCGTGAGCCAATGGGGAACAATGGAGATTATCCCCAACATTTGATCTCAGTCGTTGGTTTAGAACCATAGGCCATGAGCTTGATAGTGGAGACTAGGCCCCATGTCCATATGAAGACATGCGTCTTCATCTCATTCTTCTCATGGCTTTTAACCAGCTGGCATTTATCACCAACAAGATGGAAGGATACAGTTAGGATCTCTTCCCACAATGTCGAATCTCAAAACCTACACACATGACAAGATTAGCATTTAATTAAGGGACTTGGTTAGGCCGACGATGACGTGACCCTCACAGGTTAATGACTTAAGCTTAATTCATCAGAGAAAATTAAAATATGACTTAAGAAATAGCTAAGATCGATGGACCAGCTAGGTGAGCGACGCTCTTAACCAAAGGGGCCGGTGGGAAGACGCCTACGATGGCTTCAAGTGATGACTTAATGGACTGGTATCTGGAAAATCAGGTCAACAAGATGTTAGAAGAATTGAATGCTTCAAAAGAAAACCCCTACTCACACATGGGGACAAGGGTTTAAGAAGCAAACAGGATCATGGGCTACTTAAAAATTGGCAAATTTTGGAAGCTCCATCATGACACATTTCACACCTTTCAGAAACACTTTTTCTTTGAGTGAAGACTCATCCCAAAGCCAAAAACATATAAAAGACCAAAATCAAAAAATGTTTAAGCCAAACATTGTTTGACAAGCTCTGACAGGGGAGTGCATTTGATAGGGACAAGGGTATTATCATTAACAAGGGTTTTGCCCCGAGCTCAGGTTCTATAGCGAATGGTAAGAGTAATCGTTGATAATGACAGAGGGGTTGGGATCCCCAAGGAGGTTGGTGGGGTCAAGGATAGTCAAGTTGTTCTTGCGCATAGTAGTAGGCGAGGAAAGCAGCATAGAATGAAACTTGCATAAGCACAAAATAAGGCCTTGGTGAATCAGTAATTTCTTGCATTTGGCTTGGACATTCCTAATAGACTGGTTAAGTGAAGACATAAGCCAAAAGGGGAAATTCATCTTAATATTATACCTAAGATGATTGAGCATAGGGAAAAGGTGGGCATGGAAGTGGCAGAACTGCCCTTCAAGAGTGACGTACCTCATAAGAATTTCAGCAATGGTGTTCCAAACACTAAGTAGGTCCACGCAAATAAAACCATTATGCAAACTATTCACCTTCTCGCCCTCTTTCAGGAATTGTTTCATGTCATCCTAGTAATGGCTTTTTGACTCGCGCAGAATGAAAATCCCTTCCAGATAAATCCCCATAACCTCCGCATTAAGCTCAGGGGTAACCATAAAAGAAACCCTACCAACAATAATAGTCCCATCCACCTGAGTTGGTGAACTCCAAAGATATTTTGGGGTTAACACCCTGCATCTACTCCACATAAAAGGCCAACTTGCCCCATTCAAGAATAACCTAGACGTCCTTATCTTGCTTCCAACCATCACAGTTTGTAGGTTCATCCTGGACCAAATCCCCTCCCATCACAAAACCCACAAGTTTTAGAGCAAAGAAATACTAGGAATGGAAATGGCTATGCAAAAGCCAAAGCTGCAAGTAATAGTAAAAGTCCATAGATTGATTAGCGGGCTTAAGTTGCTATAAATGACGAGCATGGCAACCATCAAAACAAGCTGACAACAAATCCAACTTGATCTCATTTTGATACTACTTTGACATCATTTTGAATTAATTCAAGCACCTGACTTGGGATATGGAGGATATTACCCATTTTACTAAATTTGGAGTAAAGGTTGCAAGATTTTCTAAGGCATCGACAACTTTAATTCCGCTCCTATACACGTGATTCACACTTTAATTCCCAAGGGCAATCATGAAATTGCAAGCCAAAAACATGGGGTCCTAAAGAGTCTAGCGGGAAGAGGCAAGCCAAGTCAGCATAAGAACCGTATTTCATGAGTCCCCTTCAATGATTAAGTTAGAGAACCCAACTTGTGTGGCAATTTTGATGTCGGGGAAGGTGGCTGTCACCTTAGCAGAAATAGAAGATTGAACCCCCAAGTTAAGTTCATAAGCCAGAACTAGCTTCCCCTTGTGGTCACGAATGACCCCACCCCAACCCACACGACCTACGTTGGGTTTGGCATGTGGGTTATATTGTTGGTGATGTAATGCACCGGGTGATATTTAAGGGGAGTGTGGATTATACTAATTTTATATTTTGGCTGCATGTTTTCATGCTATGGGCCATTAAAAAGCAATTTGGATTGTATGATGGTGGTGCCCGATGGGCTTTGAATATTCTCTGATATGTAAGACTGCAATTAACTATTTGTGTTTGGAACAAATATAACCCAATTATAATATATTTTTTATCGGTATAGTGAATTGACTATTTTTGTAGACTTTATGAATAAGAATTGTTTTACAATTGACTATTAGAGTGTCCCACTATGGAACCTACGGAAGACTACTTTTATCCCCACTATATGACCCCGCACCACTATCAGTCCCTCTCCCTTAATTAGTCTGAGAAAATAAATTCCCTTAATTAGTCTGAGAAAATAAATTTGTTCATTTCCAGCCATTGAAAACCTGTTGAGGAATTGTATAGAAAACAGGGAAAGTTGTCATCCGGGGAACACATCTCGTTCAGACACGATGTACTCTTGTATGTATTAAATTCATTTTCTGTGTCATTCTGACAGTCTGAGAATTGGTGGTCGACTAATCTGGAGACAGATGTGGGACAACTCTGCCCAATTCTTTCGTTGCCCACATCTTAGAAACGAATCCTCTTCCGCAGTCCACGACCCACGATGAAAACCTGCATCTTTTGAACAGCAAGGAGTTCTGCCCATTCAATGCACTTTCCTAACTCCCTCGATACCTCTAATTAATATTTTTGTATTGATGGTTCAATAAATAAATTCGTAGATGTGAAAATGACTGGCATGTGACCGACGATAAAATTTTGTACATTGTTTATTCACTGCGATATTTATATCACTTTCAAAACTATAAAATATGCTGTACATTAGTAAAGTCAATTGATCTTCAATTTTTTTTTCTTTCCTCGTTCTATATTACTTATAAAATGAGACAGACTACTGTAACGAGATCCTCTACGGATAAAACATTGAGCACTCTTGTGATTTTCTTTTATTTTGAATAGACAGGATCCACTATAACAAATTCATGTCTGTGAGATATAGGTATGAAAATCAACCTTAATCGAATAAAACAAAACAAGAAAAATAATATTGTACTGGCAAGGGCCGTGAATAATATTTAAACACTCTGTGAGTGTACCTATCATATTAAAAATATACAGAAAAGGCTTACAACTAGCCTTCTGAAATGAAGACCCTCAGTTAAGAAGCCCAATAGCTACTGGCGCCACCCTTTAAAAGGCCCCCCTTGTTCGGCGCCCTGGGTCATACATCGATGCCACCACTGTCGTCTCATATGACTACACCACCAAACCTTTTACCATACAGTCCATCGAATCATATGAAACCTTTTACGAATGAGCTTTCCCCATTCACATGGGATAATTAGTCTCCTGTGGCTTTCAGAGCATTTATGGCAAGCAATTATTTAGTTTCCAAGTCTACCATTATTATGTAAGGATGACATCCTTATGTCACTGTATAAATATTATTTGAACAAGGGACCGTGAGTTTCAAATCTTGGAACTTGACACATGTTTTGTACAAACCAAGTTAGATTCAAGCTCTAATTGGAATTCTTCAAAATAGTTTGTCTATTTCTTTTAAGGATGCAACTAATATCCTCACAAAATGGCATGTCATAGGCACAATAACATACAAAACTGCATAAAAACATACAGAGAAACATACATAACATGATGGGACGGCATAGTGCAGGGCCTGCCAAGATGGAGGATAAATGTGATGAAACTGACAGACGAGAGGAAATGTTACAACAATGGAGAAGAGGAGATAATGATACCATTAGCAAAAGTTTCCCACCTTTAACCAATTGTCAACATTGTGGGTGAGCTTTTCCTTTTAATTTGTCGGCATGGTGGCTTCCATGAGAAGCTATCATTTTGTTGAAGTGTGTGCACCCACTGGCAATCGATGATGGGGGTTGACATGAGTAAGACACATTCCAAATTGTAATAACTATTATTTTTCAAAAAGTGTGTTGAAGTTGATAATGCATTGCAAGTAGGAAAGCACTCTATGTTGTGGGCTTTTTTTATTCTGTACGTTGAAAACTAAAGGTGGGAGAGCACAGGGTGGAGTTGTAGTTGGAGAATACATAAAATAGAAGGAATTGAGGTGAGGGTGACTAATTGTTCCGGTTGTTACTTGTAAAGGATTTTAAAACAGTATGTGGGTTGTAGGTTTGATAATACCCAGTGTTTTGCAACCTAGAATTTTACAAAACAGTATGAATGTTTGGAAAAGATTTTGTTATTTACACAATATGAATGTAGTGAAAGGAACCTTTAAATTTTTTATGAAGCTATAGGTAGAGTAGAAATTGGATTTCAATTTCTTCATATGATAAAAAAAAAATACACAAAATAATTGCAATATGGAAAATACAATGTGGGTTGTCAGTTATTTCATTCTACATGTTTAAATCTAAAAGGTGAAGATCACGGGGAGGAGTTGCAGGTGGGGGATACATAAAACTAAGAAAATCGACGTGAGGGGTAACTAACCAATTGGGTTGTTATGTGTAGAGGGTTTAATAACAATTTGTGGGTGGAAGGTTTAATAACACATAGTGTTTTTGAATCTTCAATTATACATAGACAATATTATTGTAATGAAAAGTTTTTTTTCTTTAGACGGTATGTATGTAATGAAAGGCACATTCAAAAATAATCACAATTCTTAGCTAGACTAAAAATTGTGTTTGATTTTTTTCATATGATGGTAAAATAAATGCATTGAATAATTGTGGGTTGGAAAACACAATGTTGGTTGTTAGTTATTTCATTCTTCATGTTCATAGTTAAAGGGTGGTGAGCACAGGGAGGAGTTGCAGGTGGGTGATACATAAAACTAATCAATTGACTTGAGGGGTGACCAACCGATTAGGTTGTTACATGTAGAGGGTTTTACAATAGTATGTGGATTGCAGGTTTTATAACACCTAATGTTTTCCAACTTCCAATTATACATAGACTGTATGGCTGTAATTAAAACCTTTTCTTATTTACACAACATAAATGTAATGAAAGGAACCTTCAAAGTGTATAACAACTCTTAGTTAGAGTAGATATGGCATTTCAATTTCCTCATATGATGGTATAATAAATGCATTGAATAATTGCCAGTTGGAAAACACAATGTGGGTTGTTAGTTATTTCATTCTTCATGTTCAAATTTAAAGGGTACTAGAAAACACAGGGAGTTGTAGGTGGGAGATATATAAAACTAACCAAATTCAATTGAGGGGTGATCAACCGATTGGGTTGTTACATGTAGAGGGTTTTACGACAATACATTGGTTGCAGGTTTTATAACACCTAATGTTTTCCAACTTCCAATTCTACATAGACAATATGGTTGTAATGAAAACCTTTTCTTATTTACATAGCAAGAATGTAATGAAAGTCACCTTGAAAGTGTATCACAAGTATTGAGTAGAGTAAATATGGCTTTTCAATTTCCTCCTATTATGGTAAAATAAATGCATTGAATAATTGCCTATTGGAAAACACAATGTACATTGCCAATTATTTCATTCTTCATGTTCAGAGTTAAAGGGTGGAGAGCATAGGGAGGAATTGGAGGTGGGTGATACATGAAACTAACTAGATTGAGTTGAAGGGTGACCATCTAATATGGTTGTTACGTGTAGAAGGTTTTACCGTAGTATGTGGGTTGTAGGTTTTATAACACCTGGTGTATTCCAACTTCCAATTATACATAGATAGTATGGTTGTAATAAAAATATTTTCTTATTTACACAACATGAATGTAATGAAGGCACCTTGAAAGAGTATAACAACTCTTAGAGTAGATATGGTATTTCAATTTTATCATATGATGGTAATGTAAGAGAGGGGGACCAACCACACAAAGGCTCCAAGTCATGGAGAGATAAGAGCAAAGGGCTGCCCTAACTTACCTCAAGCTAACGGGTGTTTGGGATGAGAATAGAGAATGAAGAGCACTCTCGAGTGCTTCTATCACTCCATAGATCTGAAAGTATAAACTGGGCTATACAATCTAGATTCTAGAGCTCAAACTGCACCTTAGAAATCTCTCTGTCTGAGGACGATAGCATGGGTTTGAGATGACAGTGCGATGCATTGGCATCTCTCTAGCGCACTGACATCCATACAATAAGAAAAAATGAAATTTAGTGTAAAACACTAGAGAGCCTACTAACTACCTAGCTAACTAGCTTCAATGAAATAAACAAAAATATGAAGTATGAAAAGTAGCTACATAAAAGATAAAGCAAGTAGATGAAGACAAGAGTGATGAATATCAACTCACTAAAGCTTCATTTTTTCAGTGAGCTCCATGCACACGTTCACCTACACACATGCAAGAGGGGAAAATGTTGGGTTGTATAGGGGTTTGCCTCAGTCAAACCCCCACTTTGGTATTTCCACCTCCATAGATAGTCATAAAAGCTATGAAGTAGAAAGTATGATAAAGGAAAGAAGAAAGGAAAGTATTGAACACTACGAAAGATGTTATACTACTCTATCAAACCACAAAATGAAAATGAAGAGATACCACCTCCACCCAAAGGCTCTTGAGGCCAATGAAGGGAGAATGCAAGCAACGAGCTTAGCAAAGACAACATGGTCATAGTAGTGACAAATGGAGGTTTCACAAGACTCCAAACTTGTAGCTTCTATGGTAGCACCACACATACAAGGATGGAATTGATGGAGTAACCAGCTTGCTTCTTGCAATGCTAAATGGAACTGTTAAAATGTTGGAGAGAATGTGTTAGACTGCTAGAAGGTCTTGGAAGAATGAATGAATGAGTTTGTAGAGGATGAAGTGATAGTAAAATAGATGCATTTGAAGACCAAAATGGGAGAGGAGTTGTTTTCAGGTCGATTGGTCACATAGATGCATTATAATTCATCCCAAATAAGGAGTGTAACATCCTTGCAAACTACAGAGGAAAAAATATATTAGGGATGGAAGCATGTCATAGAGATGTCTACACCACACTCACATCCATGATGAAGATTCCCCCACTGACACACACAAGATGCACCAAGTGGATGGTCGGTAAGTGGATTATGTGGAATTTCACCTTTGGGTTTGATTTTCTAAGGTGAGGGGATGCAAAAGAAGAACTTACACAAGGGGTGCAAATTCAGTCCTATACTTTTGCCCCAACTTTAGCGAGCATAAGTATCAATTAGTGTTCAGTAAAGTAGATCGAAGGGCTAGAAATGTATACCTAAACCATCAAGCATACCGTGATCTAGTGAACTAAAAAGCATAGGACAAGAAAAGCACTCCACAAGTACTCTCTCCTAAGGAGGTTCAAACAAAAAGACTCCATAGCTTTGTGGAACTACGAAGTTGTACAAAGTACACTGAAAGCCCAAAAACCAATGATGGAAAAATCCCACAAGATGCGAGCACTTCACAGGCCCTCAGACTTGCAAATAAGGCATTCCCCCAAGTACTCTCTCATGAAGGAAGCCCAATGTAAGAGGACTCTGTAGAGTCGGACTAGAAAGAAGCTTCATAGGCGCGCCTACAAAGCAACATGTTAATACATAGATAAAACATGTTAAAAAGGGAAAAGTAGCCATCCAGGTAAACATATAGAAAAAAAGTCACACAGATAGTCAAAAAGGTTGAAAAGCTTTCAAAGGGGTCCCTAAAGAAACCTTCAAAAGAAGAGGGGTCCACTCGAGGGATGCGTTGTTTCAAAGTGCAAGGGTGTTTTTCAAAAATCAATTCATCATCAACCTGAATCCTTTCAAGAGATGTTAACTTCATCAAGGAATTTGAAAGTGTAAGAGAGGGGGATCGACCACATCAAGGCCCCAGGTCATAGAGAGACAAGACCAGAAGGCTGCCCTAACTTACCTCACTCTAAAGATATATTTTGAATGAGGGATGAGAATGATGAGGACTATAAGGCCCTACAACCACTCTTTAGTCCCGAAATCTAGACTGGGGCTAAGCGAACTAGTTATTAGGTTCAACACTATTCCTCAGGTAGCTCTCTGCTTGAGGATGGAAGCGCGGTTCTAGGATGATAGCGCAACACGCTAGCGTATCTCAAGTGTGCTAGCATCCGTACGACCAAAGGACCAAAAATACAATATGAACCACTAGAAAACAAGTTGATGGCCTAGCTAGTCACTTCTAGGGGAACAAAATAGAACTATGAAGTAGGAAAGATACAAAAAAATGTGATAAAGTAAGTATATGAAGGATAAGGTGACAAGGATAATCTCACAAAGATGCTTGTTCACCAGCTAGCTTCAAATACACATCCACCTACATACAAGGAAGAGGGAAAATTTTTGGGGGTTGTATAGGGGTCTACCTCAATTAGACCCTCATTTCGAAGTTTCCACCTCCACGAACAACCAAGATAGCAATGATAGAGAAATGTATGATAAACAAGTAAAGAAAGAACGCACACAAATAACACTACAAAATAGTATAAAGCTACTCAACTAAATCATAAAGGAGAGGAGAAAATTTTTACCACCTCCACCAAGAGCTCACTAGCCAATGATGGAGAAAGGACACTTGAATAATCACCACAACTTTATTTGCAATGAAGGGAGGTGTTGCAAAAACTCAAGCCCCTACTACAATGGCTTGATCCACACTTGCTTTACGGAGTTGATAGAGTAGTGTTGCTATTGTTATGAAGTGCCAAATTGCGTCTTGAAGTAATCAAAGTGAAGAGATTGAAAGAAGTGATGAGTTGAATGCTTAGAGGATATAAAGGAAGATTGAGTTGCATGAAGAATGAATATTTTTGAAGGTGAAGTGAGGAGAATAAGGAATTTTCGGGTTGGTTGGTCAAAGAGGGAAGTTACAAATCATTCCCAATAGGAAGTATAATACCTTTGTCAACTTCAAATGTAGGAATCCATCAAGAACATAAGCATGATGTGTGGACATCTGCAAACCGCATGGGCGTCTCCAAAAAATATTCTTCTACCAATGGAAAAGATGAATGCCAAGTGGAATGAAGGTAGCTTGTTGATGTGGAATTTCACCTTCATATTTGATTTTCTAAGGTGAGGAAGTGTAAAAGGGGAATTTGCATAAGAGGTGAAAATTCACTCCTATCCATTTTTCCCCCACTTTAGCAAGAATGAATACTAATGAGTGTTTTAGTAAAGTAAATTGAAAAGGTAGTAGGGGTATAAATGTATACCTAAAATGTTGAGGAAGCAAACCGCAATCTAGAAAACTTGAGAGTGCAGGAGAAGTAAAGGACCTCATAGCCCCACAAAACTATGAAGTTGTAAAATGAAAGCATCTTACAGGCCCATAGACCTACAAGGAGGTGACCCCCAAGGCATCTCACATGAAGGAAGCCCCAAGAAGTAAACGCCTCATAGGCCCATAGACCTGCAAGGATGGTGTCCTCTAAGATCTCTCACATGAAGGAAACCAACAAAAGCGTCTTACAGACTCACAGACCTATAAGGAAGGTGTCCTTCAAGATCTCTCACGTGAAAGAAACTGAGAAAAGTGCCTTATAGACTTACATACCTACAAGGAAGGCTTCCTCCAAGATCTCTCACATGAAGGATACCCGAAGAAATCACCCTATAGACTCGTAGACCTATAGGGGAGCATCCCCAAAGATCTCTTGCATGGAGCAAGCTCAAAAGAAGCATCCTATAGACCCACAAACCTATAGGGAGGTATCTCCCAAGATCTCTCACATGGAGAAAACCCAACTATAGGGGATTCCACATAGTTGGAAAGCTACTTCACAAGCACACCTACAAAGCAACATGTTTACCTACAGATAGAACAGGTTCGAAAGTGGGCAGCCATATAGGCAAGCAAGCATACAGTCACATAGACTATCGATAGATTGGAAAGCTTTCAAAGGGATCCCTTGGGAACCTGACATGAAGAAAGGGGTCCACTCAATGGGTGTGTTGTTTGAAAGTACAAAAAGGAAATTTTTTCTCCAATTGATTTGTTCATCAAGGAATCCTTTCAAAAGATGTTCACTTCATCAAGGAATTCAAGAGGGAAAAATTTCCCCCTTGTGAGGGGAAGGTTGAAGTTACTTCCACCTTAGAGGAAGGTTCTCAAGTTCTTTCTTTGTGAATCCATGATGAAGGAAACACATTCCATTAGGATTTCAACTTGTGAATATGATTCTTTGAAAAGAAGTTTGTGAAGATTCTTGAGAAAAGATTCATTGGAAATGAATGAATTTTCTAAAAATTGTAGTATCATAGAAGTGGTGTTGTCACACATGAGAGGAAAAACTCAAGCAAAGAAGAGAGAAAGATAAGAAATGAGCAAAAGAGAAATGAACATAAACACAGGGCACAGTGGTGGCCTATTATTTCAGGGTTAGAACTGCTCATAAATGTATATTAGTATAATAGTAGTATATAAAATGAACTTTCATTAACCCCCTACTATATCAGACCATGTGAAGAATGCACGAGAAGACAAAGTAAAAATTAAAAAATGGTTCAACATGGAAGGGAAGCCTATATTCCCCCAACACTCTGCATCATCCCCAATTTTGTCGAAAATCAATCGCAAACATGGGAGAATGATGATACACATAGAAGAAGGTTTACAACACAAAAACTACACTTGTATCCAAGCACCAACAAGGGTGACAAGGTTCATGCAGAAATGCATAGAATGATCATGGGGGAACGCATCACAACACACACACATCTACTCTAAAACTAAAAAAGGGGCCTCCCCTTAACACTGATCGACCAAGAGGTAGTTTTCTCTCCACTCTATATCATCATAGGGGTAAGGAGGATGATTTTTTTGTGGTGGAATGTTAAGAGGAGGAGCGTTCGACCCTCCTACAATAAGGGCTAAGGAAGAAGGCCTTGCAAGGTCTCCTTCACTCAGCTCTTGTGGAGCTAAGATCAATGATTTCATGAAAATAACTAACAAGACTAGAAGTTCATCAAGAGAGTTAAACATGCACTTTGCTAGAGTGTTATTTTGTACCTCAACAAATGGGGAAAGTTGTGCCCGATATTTACTACTAGGCTCATCGAGTGATTCGAGAGTGGTGACAAACTTAGGGGAAGTCGAGACTAGTTCTGTCACTAGGACAAAACAAGTCAGTGCATGACCACCTTTCAAGGCAGGTGGACTCTTCTTATGCCCTCCATTGTTGGAAGGACCACTCGCAACCTTATGCTCCATTGAGGGATGTGATCTCCCCATAGACAAGGTGAGAGGTGTGGATGAAGAGGAGGAAGAGAAAACCACAGTAGATACCATCGAAGTGTTCAACATATCTACGGGTTTTGAGAAAGGTGATACATCTGGAAGGGACATCAACAAAGGCAGGTCCACCAAAGGAGCAATGAACAGTTGCACCTTTCTAGGGTCAAGTGCATTCAAAGATAAAGCATATCTCAAATCTAGTATCACTTCTTGAGAAAGAAGGTTGTAGAGAATGATGTGAACCTTGAATATGTTCCTACAAAGGATCAAGTTGTTGATATATTTACTAAGGCTCTTCATAAGGATACTTTTGAGTATCTCTAGGAAAGGTTCGGGGTTTTTGCCCCTCCTTCTTGTGAACTTGATGCATAATAAGATGCATTAGTGTAGTGGATCTCAAGATTCATTCTTTGTTTTGGACTGATGTTGGTGGCTACATCTCAGGAGGATTAGGTAGTGGCATTTTTTTGTTGTTGTAGTTAGGATAATTGAGTGTTTTCATTATGGAGTGGTTTTTTATTAATACAGTTTGGTGTGTGCTCCTAAGGGGGAGTATACAAAGTAGTAAATGAAAAAATGTTGCAGAGTAGTTGTAAACAATATGATTAATTTCAAAATAGGAGAATGAATGATGCAAATGTTTTATCCTTTTCCATTGATGTCAAAGGTGCAGATAGTAATGTGAAAAAGATCTAAGGGGGGAGAGAACAATATGGAAAAGAAAAAGTGTTAGTTATCAAAGGGGATAGAGTAATACACTGGTGAAAAGAGATAATGAGTTGGTATGGAGCAAAGTATTGATGATTAGAGTTGTTGTGTTTGTTTTTGATGGTTTTCTACATCATGTGTTTCCATCAATGACAAAGGGTGATATTATTGCAAGTATGTGTATTTGGTGTTGTCATTGATTTCAACAAGCTTTGATGTTGTTATTGGTGTCAACTATATAAAAAAGGAGTTTTTTGCAAGGATTTGCAGTTGGTATTTAGTTGACATTGTCTCTAATGATGCTTTGATTGGTTTCATTATGTTGTCATTAGAAAGCTACCGGTGTCAAATTCTAGTGTTGCTTTGATAAGCTTTTGTTTACGGATGTATGGTTTATTTGTTATGTTGCATTGGATTAGTGGTGATGAGGAAGTATTAAAGATGTTGATGATATGTTTTTGGTCCTTAGTTTCCAAGTGATTTTGAGAAAATTGAATAAAAAGAGGAAATAATGTGTTGCAGTGGTGTTCTGTATTGTAGAGTAGTGTTATCTAGTTTTTCTCTACATTTCTTTTAGGTTGAATAACTACTTGTGTAGTTTGAATATGTTGATCAAAGGTTTTCTGAGGTGTTTCATTTAGAATTTGGTGCACTAGAACGTTATGTAGAGGAAGGTGTGTTCACCTGTGTGTGAACTATATATTACAAAGGTGTTTGAGAGAAATTTTCTTGCTCCACCTTTCTTTGTAGAATGCTTTCAGGTCTTATGGATCTGACTGAGTGTTATATCCTTCTTTAGATGATTTTTTTCATGGTTTGGTTCTTTGGAAGTTAGCTTCTCTAGTTGTAGTGGATGGCAGAGATGTTTGAGTGTACTAGGTGTACATTCTTCAAGTGAAAGTTGTTGTGAAGGAATCTATTGGTTTCTAGGGTGTTTTTGGAATATTCTAGGTCATATTCAAATATTATGTGGTGTCCACAAGTTGTCTTTGGATTTAATAAAGCATGTACTTAAGTGTTAGTGGTGTTAACACAACTTTGGTCAACCTTGGGTGTTTACACTAATTGGGTAAAAGCACAAAGTTGTGTCACACTTTCAGCCAACTTATCAGCGCAAGTGAATTTAAGTATTTCTAACTAAAAATCAATTTTGGTCAAATATATGATATAGTAAGATTCATTCTAGCTAAGTTAGATACTTCCAAAACTTTTTCAACTAAAATTGTTAGCTAAAAATATATGGAGCACCACTTTGAGTCCAATTTACCAAAAAAATAAAATTATTTGAAAAACTTGAAGTTTCAATAACTCCTACTAATGTAAATAACTTTTTCTTTAAAATATAAAAATACCCTTTTGTAGATCCATAAGTGTAGTTTTTAAAAACATATTTATTTTAATAGTTTAATCATTTTTTTATATTTTATATTTTATTTTTACTAAAAGTAGGTTATCATTACAAAATATTAGGTTGATTACTATGCCAAGGAAAAATACTAAAACTTATTAAAAAAATATAAAAAAATATGATGCACTAGATAAAAGAATCTATTTCAAGATGGTATTTTTTTTTTCCATTTTAGATAAATATTTAATATGAAAGTTGGTGTCGGATGAAAAAAACTATTTTTTGATTCATGCACATTTTAATATTTATTTAAAAATATATATATTTTCAAAATTGGAAAAAAAGTATATATATGTACTAAAATTTCAAGTTATAAATACACACAAAAAATTTGAAAGAAAAAAATTTACTATAAAAAGTTTGACGTCCCATGCAACTTCATTTTTCAACATTTTATCGACAACTAAATTATAGTGTTAATTTATAAAAAAATAGTTTAAAATAATTTTTTGAATTTTTTTTTAAATATACAAACATAAAATATACTAAAAAAAACATGTTTTACTAGTTTACATCATTTCAAAATTCAAAACATATATGCCACTTTTTAGTGATCCAAGCTTAAAAGTTGGATCAACATTGGCCATTTCCTTTATAAAGTGTGACACAACTTTGTGCTTTTACTCAATTACAAACTTGATTTGATGTTTTTGGAAGAATGGTGTGGCATTTAAGAGTGGATTAACGTTGTAGCTAAGATGTATTATGGTCTACCTTCATTCCTTTCCACCACAATAATATTTTGGTTCTGACCTAATTTGAATTTGCATAGTTTAGGTACATGACTGACCTTCGAGAATGTTCTAAGGTTGAAGATGTTATAAATATGAGTTGAATTGTTAAGGGATGATAAGATAGATGAGTATGATGTGAGTGATACAAAGTGTGGAGTTGTAGGGTGTGAATTTGTGAAGTGTAGTGTGATCTTTCATGTGTTAGATTATTGAATGTGGTGAGTAGAAGGTGTCGATAATTCTTCACAAAGAATATGAAGGTGTTTACGATGATGTGATTTTTCTATTGCTTTGAGATGGATATATCAATGTAAAAGTCTTTTCTATCTTGCTTTCTATTCTGGTGGTGAGCCCTATTGTGTTTGGTGTTGATACTACTTTATATTGTAAGGTAATCCTCATTGGGGATTTTCCCATCTTAGATTTTCCATGTAAATCTGGTGTTTCTTTGTGTATGGTGTTGATTTGGTTATGTTTCTATTATTTCCTTTCATGATAAATCATTATAATAGATAAAGGGCCAATTGGATTAATGTGGATCTAAATGTTTGTGAGGGTTTTGAAGTTTTAAGGTACAACTAATTCACCCCCCTCTTAGTTTTCTTGTGCATTCAATAGTATGATAATTTTATAAAACTAGTATTAAAATTTGCATGATTTGTTAGCTATTGTTGTGATGTGGAGGTTGACTAACACACTATGTTATGAATCATGCAATTTCTTATATTAGGTAGCCTCTGCAGGTTTAATTATCTACCATAAATCTTGGTCTATGCAATTAAGTGTAGTTGACAAATGTCAACAAGTTTTCAAACCTTCTAGTTGTGTGAAGACATCCATAACTCAACATGTAACAACCAAAATGATTATTCACCCTCATCTCAATGTGGCATAGAAAATTGGACACTCTTGAGAAAACAAATAATTGTACGCTTAATTAGACCTACTTTTGAGTACCTCTGCATTATTTATCCTTCAAAACAACATTTACAGGCTTGTAAGACCCATTATTTTTTATCTAGAGGCCCATTTCACTTGAGAAATCAGTTAAAACTTGACAAACAACACTTAATTCATTCATATCCCGAAAACCCACCTTCAAAAACCATTAGTGGGACCCATTCACCATGTTGGGAAAATGAGTCCCCTCTGATGGGACCCATTCACCAAAGCTGGCAAATGAGTTCCTTTTGAGGGAAATTTCAATTTTGAGCTAGGAATTTAATCAAATCAACTTAATTTTTTGGTGAATGTCAGTCTCTTAGGTCTAAATAATAGGAACATTAGGTGTTGATGCCTAAAAATACTAATTTTAAGTCATTTTTCACATCTTTTAGTCATTTCACAAAAGCAAATTCTAAAGTCAAGTCTTCTATAACAAGTTTCATTAGCAAAGTTGAAGTTTTATGATAACAAACTAGGGTTTTTGTAGGTCTTCAAGCTCACTTTTTTATCAAGATTCAACGTTGCAAAGAGTTGATGATGGATTCCTATGGTGAATCATTGATAAATTTAGGTTTAGGAGATGCAACTAGCCATCAAATCACAACTAAAGACTTGTTTTCAAAGTGATTCTATCTTCCATTTCTTCTCTATCTTCAAATTAAGGTTTGCATTTCATTTACATTCCATTTGCATGTCATTTATCTCCATTTTTGATGTGTTGTAAGGTTTCTAGGGTTGAATTCTTGCATCATTTCATTCACATTTGTGCATTTTATTCTAGCACAATAGAATAGGGTTTTACCATAGTTCAAACTTTCCTAGTCTTTAACACACTTAAGGCTAGGGTTTTATACATATTTTTATCCATTTACGATTTGATTACCCAACTAGGGGTTTGACCAAGGAAAACCCCCCATTAGACAAATAATTTTAATCTATTTTATAGGAATTTTTTGAGATCTTGATTTGGGTTTCCATCAGAAAGTGTTGTACAAGTTTCAAGGTGTAGAGCAAAGATCCGAGTTTGAAAAAATTTGAAAGTGGATTGATTCACCATGGGTGTTGAATGAGTCCCTCATGAGGTGAATTTTTGAGTTAGATGCAGATCCAGACACCCAGTTTGTAGAAGGGCATAAAAACTCTAACCTAGGACTGATTCGCCCAAGGTGGCGAATGAGTCCCATTGGTGATTTTCACTAATTTTTGCTAGCATTCAAATCATTGTAGATTTAGCATTCATTGCCCAGGTGCACTCTGTTCAACCTTCTTTCACTTTTGTTTTCCATTTGTTCATGTTTTAGTTCATGCTTGCATATCACATTGTGTTTTCAAACATTGCATATTTCTTAGGTTTTGGATTGATAATCAACCAATTACATTGCTTGGTTGCATTTAGATCATCTATTTGCTCTTAATCACATCATACATATCTTAATTTGAGTGAACCACATATATTTTGAGGTTCTATCTCTCTCCTTTTAGGCGAAATCCCCAAGAGTGCAAGAGTAGTCCATAGACCTTACATCAAAAATATTTGGTTCACTCAATTTTGAGTTTTTCCCTAATTTGAGATAGCTATGGAGATAACGGTAAAATCCCAATATTTAAAAATCCGCAACAGAAAATCACATAAAAAACTTTGCATATCAAATGAAAACCATTTTTTAAAGGAAAGCCCATGGAAAACTACAAATTCAAATGAATACCCACTATTTTGTAACACATACCTATTCAATTCTTCACAGTCCCTAGGAAAAATGGAGAAACGACATATATTTTGTGTAGACATGCATATCTTCTAGCTAGCTGCCTATGCCTATCACATGTGTTCTGGTAGGGAGATTGGCCACTTTGCTTCAACCTCTAAATGCCTACAACTCCCTTTTGAGCTCCCCAAAAACCTTTAAAATTCAAATGTCAATAATAGTGATATTATAGGCTTTATGTGGATTTGAAAACATGTAATTTAATTGGAAACCTTCATTATGTTTTTGGTTACATACTCTAGGTCATTTCTCATTTGTGTACACATTATTTCAGAACTATTTCAATTGTAGAAAATAAATAAAAGTTGGATTTCCACAATGGGTTGTGATCTATTTCTTTGTGCTTCCTCATTTAGTTTTTTCAAGAACATTCAAAACACAAATTTTACAAACCCTCAACAAAAAGAACATAAACAACTTTGCATTTCCAATGAGTACCCAATATTTTGCAACAAATACCCATTCAATTCTCCATAGTCCCTATGTATAATGGAACAACAACATATATATTTTGGTAGATTTGCATGCCTTCTAGCTAGTTTCCCATGCATGTCACATGCATTTTGTGGTATAGGGGCACCTACAACCATGTTCCACAATTTGCTTTGGTGACATTTTTTCAAAAGGAACTTTGGATGAATTTAGGGGTCTTAGGTGTTTTCACATAGCATTTATCCTAAATAAGGTCTATAAAGACCATATGTAATGTAATTAGGGAGTTTTGTGTGGTTATTTCTATCTATTAGGAAAATTTGAAAATAATACTAAGTGCAAATGAGAAGTTGTTAAGACATTGTTTTAGGGAGATATGAAGAGTTTATCTCCTTTTGAAAGATAGTTGAGGAAGTTGGCCATTGGATTTTGGATTTCAAATGTATTTAAAGGCTTTTTAAAGGCCTGAGTAGATGTTGGAGAAAACTTGTAATGAATTTTCCTTAAGAAATACAATGTTCACTTTACAATTTACTATGTTTTCTTTGTTTCTAGAACTTTATACACTTTGTATAGGCCGTACAATCTGTGGTTGGCCTTGAAACTTTTGTAATCATCGAGGGGAATGGAATAAGTTCCTTTTGGATTAAATTTTAGGTTTTGATTTTTTATTTTGTAGGAGATTTCTTTATTTCTATGTAACCATGTTTCTAAACCAGTGAAGGCCCTGTTTTCTCATTAAATAATGTAAGACAACCATCCCATCTACAGTTTAATTTGTGTCTCAATGGGATGGCATAATATGTTAATAGAGTAAACATTTATATGTTTTAGAGTGATGGGGAACGCATTGAAGGGTGAGGGATGTTATCCTATAGTATAATTATGTGTTTTCCCTTATGAAACAAGGGTATTATTGTGGGGTTTTGACAAAATATTCATGAATCTATTAAGGGGGTGGTTTTAAGACCATGCACAGAGCATATGATAAATGTTAGGTACATTTCTTTGGTTTGGGAAGCCCAGGAATTGGGAGACTGAGTAAAACCCTAGTACTTTGTAAGAAAATGAATTGTTTGGTTGAATAGCATGGTAGAGGCCTCAAACCTGAGTAAGGGTTATGAAATATGTGGTTAGGAATCATAACACAACTCTATCCAAGGAGATCTTGTAAAAACAAAAGGATCTAAGGGTACTTTGTTTGTAAAACATGGCTAATTCTAGTTGCCTTTTTGTAGGGTGGACTATTGGATCTTAATGATGGTGCAAAGAAACCTAGTATGACCTTTTGGTATTTTTTCTTAGGGTTCGTATTAAAGCCTTATTGATGTTTGGTTGGCCATTGGATGGCCTTCTCTAAAAGATAAGCCAATTTTTTGTGTTTTGAGGGCTAGATGCCTCTTGTGAAGTGATAGGGTTCAAGTTGAGCATTTTGTGTTCAAGGGTGTTTTTCATTGTTTGATCAAATTTATTTGGGATCTATTAGTGAGTTTCTCCACCTTGTCTAAATAAAAGTGGTATTAGAGCATCAGGGAGTAGGTTTTTTTTTCATTTTGTAGGTTGTGAAGAGCAAGTAAGAAGTGAAGAGTTCAGTATTCAAAGATGCCTCCAAAGAGCAAAGATATGGCTAAAGAGATAAAGGAGATGAAAGGAATACATTCTAAAGAAATCAGAGAGTTGGAGGAAAGAATCATATCCATGGAGACAAAAAAAAGAAGGGATATGAAAGAGAGTGAGTCAAATGAAGAGGAAGACGATGAGTTTGAAGATATGGAAGAAGAGCTTGACCTAGAGGATCAAAGAATTGCAAAGTTGTTGAAGGCAGTTAAGAATGACAAGCTAAAAAGGTAAAGATTGATGTTCAAAAGTATGGTGGGAGTCTAAATGATGAAGAGTTCCTTGATTGGATTGCTACATTAGATAACCATTTTCAATGTGATGAGGTTCCTGAGGAGCAAAGGGTAAATATTGCAAAGACAAAGTTGCAAGGCCATGCTTTGGTATGGTGGGACTACTTTCAATTAGAGAGGAGAAAGCAAGGAAAGTCTAAAATCACCTCATGGGACAACATGGTATCAAAACTCAAAGGTAAATTCTTACCCAAGGATCATCAAGTTCAAATGTTTAAGAAATTGCAAAGCTTGAGGCAAAAGGAAATGGACATTAAGTCTTATACTGAGGAATTTTATAACCTAAGTTTGAGTTCTGGTCATCATGAGAATGAAGATGAAAATGTTGCTAGATATATGGGTGGTTTGAGGTTTAACATACAATATGAATTGGTTTTTTCTAACCCTAGGAAAGTAGAGGAATGTTACCAAATGGTAATCAAGGTGGAGGAGAAAATGAAGAGAAGGAAAAACAAAGCAGTTAGAGGTAGAGGTAATACATCAAGAGGTAGAGGATATATGACTAATCCAAAGCCAAACAATGACAATCAGTAAGATTCCTTGAAAGGACAAGAGCAATCTGATTTCAAAGGTGGATGGAGAGGAACAAGGGGCAGATTTTGAGGAGGTAGGAATTCCAATGTGTTTTTAGGTAGATGTTACACTTGAAATGAATTTTTCCATCCATCTTACAAGTGTCTTGAGAAGTTTGGTGCTTCATCAAGTGGAAGTAAAGGTGATAAAAGAGTTAAACTTGTGCAAGAGGATGAAGAGGATAGCATTAGTTCATCAAGCCATCCTGCAAACCCTGAAGTTGGAGAAGCTTTGATACTACAAAACAAACTTTTGAAGACTTCTAAAGAAGTAGAACCATTGCATAGGAAGAGTCTTTTCAAAACCACTTACAAGAGCAAGGGAAAGGTATATAAAATTGTGATTGATTTTGGCTCAATTGAAAATATGGTATCATGTGAAATGGTGAACAAGTTAAACTTGCAAAGGATTCCTCATGAATTTCCTTATAAGGTATCATGGTTAAGTGATGGTCAATATTTGTTGGTGAATGAGAAGGTAGTGGTTGAATTCTAGATTGGAGGTTATAAAGACAGTGTAGTTTGTGATATCCTTCCAATGGATTGTTGCCACATACTCCTAGGTAGAACTTGGCAATATGATAGGTGTGCCATGTATGATGGAAGAGAAAATGAGTACACTATAATGAAGGATGGTCATAATTTTGTCTTGACTCCTTGGGTGGAAGATGAGAAAGGTAAGGAAAAGGTCATTATGTGTGGAAGAAAAGAACCTCTGAGTGTTGTGAGAGAAAACAAAAAAGGTAGATCCTAATGTTGCTTTAAGGATTAATAATATAGGGACAACAAATTTGAAAGCAAAAACATGAGTACAATGTGATTTGATAGAGAGTAAACAAGGTGTGATGATTGGGACCATTGTATGTCCTTTGGTAAGCCATAAAGGTGAACATATAGATGCAAAGGTTGTCAAATTAGGGGGTACAAGAGTACAAAGGTCTGACAGAGCAAAGGGACTACTAGCAAGGATGCAAGGACAATGTGGATAGAGATTTAGAGACAATCCCTCCTGTGGAGATGATTTTAAGGTGAACCAAGCTCTAAGGCATGCTAACAATTGTTTCTTTGTAGGTATAGGTGAAGGAAGGAAAATGGAAGCAGGTAAGACATCATTAATAGGTCTGAATGTGGAAGAGAAGACACATCCAGTGACAACCATAGTAAAAAATGCAAGGCAGAGCATAAGAACAGAGCAACATGGATCACAAGGCATGGGTCAATGGAAATGGCCTATGGATTAGTGTTGTCTTACTCAAGCTTTGGCATGGTCGTATCACCCCCATCTCATGGGGTATGAGTTTCTTTTAGCAAGGTTGTATGGTGCAGGGGCACCTACAACCATGTTCCACAATTTGCTTTGGTGACATTTTGTCATAAGGAACTTTAGATGAATTTAGGGGTCTTAGATGTTTTAACATAGCATTTATCCTAAATAAGGTCTATAAAGACCATATGCAATGTAATTAGGGAGTTTTGTGTGGTTATTTGTGTCTATTAGTCAAAATTGCAAATAATACTAAGTGCAAATAAGAAGTTGTTAAGACACTATTTTAGGGAGATATGAAGAGTTTAGCCTTTAAAAAGATAGTTGAGGAAGTTGGCCATTGGGTTTTGGATTTAAAACATATTTAAAGGATTTTCAAAGGCCTGAGAAGATGTTGGAGAAAACTTGAAATGAATTTTCCTTAAGAAATACAACGTTCACTTTGCAATTTACTGTGTTTTCTTTGTTTCCAGAACTTTATTCACTTTTAACGGGCCATACAATCTGTGGTTGGCCTTGAAACTTCTTTGATCATTGAGGGGCATGGAATAGCTTCCTTTTGGATTAAAATCGAGGTTTTCATTTTGTGTTTTGTGGGAGATTTCTTTATTTTTGTGTAACTGTGTTTCTAAACCGGTGAAGGCCCTATTTTCTCATTAAATAATGTAAGACAACCATCCCATCTATTTTTTATTTTGTTTCTTGATGAGATGGCATAATATGTTAATAGAGTAAACATTTATATGTTTTAGAGTGATGGGGAATGAATTGAAGGTTGAGGGATGTTATCCTAGAATGTAATTTTGTGTTTTTCCTTGTGAAAAGAGGGTATTAGTGCAGGGTTTTGACAAAATATTCATGAATCTATCAAGGGGATTTTTTTATGACCATGTGCAAAGCATATGAGAAATGTTAGGTGCATTTCTTTTGTTTGGGAAGCCCGAGAATTGGGAGACTAAGTGAAACCCTAGTACTATATAAGAAAATGAAGGGTTTGGTTGAACAACAGGCTAGAGGCCTCAAACCTAAGTAAGGGTTATGAAATCATTTGTTAGGAATCATAACACAACTTTTTCTGAGATCTTGTAAAAAAAAAAGGATCTGAAGGTACTTTGTTTATAAAACAGGGCTAATTCTAGTAGCCTTTTTGCAGGGTGGACTATTGGATCTTAATGATGGTGCAAAAAAACCTAGTATGATCTTTTGTGATTTTGTATTAGGGTCTATATTAAAGCTTGATTGATGATTGGTTGGCCATTAGACGACCTTCTCTAAAAGATAAGCCCAATTGTTGTATTTTGAGGGCTAGATGCCTCTTGTGAAGTGATAGGGTTCAAGTTGAGCATTTTGTGTTCAAGGGTGTTTTTCATTGTTTGATCCAAGTTATTTGGGGTGTATTAGTGAGTTTCTCCACCTTGTCTGCATCATTTTGGTAGGGAGATTTGACACTCTACTTCAATCTTTGAATTCCTACAACTCGCTTTTGAAGCTCCCCAACAACCTTGAAAATGTGAAAGGTCCAAATGGTAGCTTTTTCAACTTTCAAATAAATATTAAAACATGCTAATTTTAAAACTCGCCAGTGTACCACGCTTTCCATTAGCTCCATCTATCAATCTTCTCTCATTATGGATGCAATGGTATGGGGGATTGAGTATTAAGTTATCATGTCTAAGACATGTCATTTTAAAGGGAGATGAGCTTCTCCCTTATTTTAATACTTTAAATATAATTTTTTTTCCACAATTCTTTTTTATTGTGATTGAGTATCTAGTATTTATTGAGTCTCTTGTGAGTAAACTAATTTAAAAAAAATAAAATAAAATATTTATATTTTGTAGATGTTATTAGAAGTATCTATTAGTAGTATTTGTTATGGTAGATATTATTGCAATGGATATGCATATTATTTCAATTTATTTGTTAACTATCAATTAATTATTTTCATAATTTTTTCATCAATATAATTTATCATCTTAAAAAAAATTGATTGTTGAGTTTAGATTCTCATTGTAAACTTTGTGTGAATCAATGGACACATGAAATACCTAACATAATCGTTATCCATCATATCTGAAATTAAATCAAGTAGATTGGTCAAGTAAAACAATATGCACCATACCAAAAATCAAATCAAACCAAATAAGTGTAAATATTAATTACAATGTACAATATAATATTACATTCTAAAATATAATAAAAACATCGAAGAATAAAAAATCTTATTAAATAGAATGAAAAATTGTATTAAAAGATTTAACTTGATTCATAAGTTTAATTATATTTATATATCATTATAAAAATTAAAATAATATTTAGTATAATATAATAAAATATGACATTTTTAAGATGAAAAAAAAGAAATACTATCATTATTCATCATTCAAGCTGATTCTCATTTTTTCTACATTCACTTGTCCTCCTAGATTGTTCTATTAAATTCAACATTATAATATTTATTTGGAAAACAAAGGTACATAACTATTAGAGTAGTTGTCAGATTAAAAGACTTCAGTAGAGATCCATTGGACGTTGCTTTTGAAAAAGATTATTTGAAAGTTTTTCTTATCTTTTATCTTCATAAATTAAATTTAAACTTAGGGCATGGTCAACGTTGGATATTTAGTGTGTATTTGTTATTGGGAAAAAATTATTTTGGAGAATAATTTCAGTTAAATTCAATTTCCCTTGCTTGCACTGATCCTCAGTCGGCTTCAGGGCATGCATTCGTGGGCTTAACAGACTGTAGACAGTTCATGCCGTCATTCTCAATGCCTCTTACCTGGTAACAGTTTTTTCCAGGCTTGCATCCCTTTAGGCCCGCCAGTTCTTGCACTAGGCCTCAACAAATTTCAGGTGGATGATGTGCTTCCCTCGCATTTATATCATTTACATCCTGGACTTGTAAAGACTCGAGCCTGACCTAAACTGGGCTGATTTCAGTTTACTGACGCTACCAGCAGATACACGCTTCAGTATGCCCTGGACTGCATAGATATGTATCTGGCCTATACCAATTTCAGGTCATTTATGTGCTCAGCCAACTTGCATCTGCCATAAATAAATTTGAGCTGGTTTATGTATTCGAGTGATCTTTAAATTATTTATACGCTGGGCTTCAAAGACATGCACGTGTGACCATTTCAGTTCACTTATGCTCTCGGCCTACTAAGCTCTTGTACGTCCCGTACGGTTAAGAATTGCACTTGTCCATTTATTTGCACAGCAAGTAGGTTGTTTTTGTTTAATCTGTGGGCGATATGTGCGTACTTTGTTTCAATAGTCATTTTCGCACAAGCAGAGAGGATGCTAGCAAATGTTATGGAATTAGGCTTTACTCCTGGCAACTACATTTTCTAAAAAAATTACAAAGCCGTTATTAAAATATAACACAACAGAGGAAATGGAGAATAGAGCAGAACACACCAAATACTTTATTCATCAAGGATACATATATAGATACAACAATTTCAACAAACAAGCAATATTTCAGCTAAACAAATTGACAACAAACTGATAGGATTGACAATTAATTGTAAACTTTTTAACAACGAACGAACAGAGGACAGATCTAACTGTTCCTTATAGACTCTTATTATAACTCTTATTGACACGTTTATGATTCAGTTATGATATATTCTAACACCCCCTGTTAAGGGATAACTGAATTTTGATGGACTCTTAATATATCTA